>JAUCBL010001109.1:0-23797 GCA_033807585.1 Hydrophis major | reverse complement strand
GCTCCAAGAGGCTGCGCCAGCAAAGACTCATTTCTGGCGGAGTTTGGGGGAGAGAAAGAAAGATTTCTGCTGCTTCTGCTGCCAAAAGTCTCTCCCTCCCTCTGAGAACAGAGCTGGAGACGGTATCCTGAGATCCCAAAGAACGATCGATCGGTAGGAAAACGGGGAGGGGCATTTTCCTGCTGACTCTTTTTGGTGATTTTTTCCCAAGGTCTCTGGTCCGCGGGATTTAAAACGATGCGTTTGGTAGTCCCTGAGGTCCAAAAGGTTGGCGACCCCTGCTCTAATATAACCTCTGAAAGGTTATAGACCAGGGGGGTGTCAAACTCAAGGCTTGGGGGCCAGATCCAGCCTGCAGGGTGCTTAGATCCAGCTGCGGGCCTGCCCTAAAAACAGCAAAGAACTGGCCTGCAGTGCCTCTGCCAGCTAAAACAGAGCTCGGGAGGCCACAGGCAGCCCTCTCAAGCTCCATTTTTGGCCGCAATGTCCTCCTGCAGCCTTCTGCCAACCAAAATGGAGCTTGAAGAGGCTACACATAGCCCGTCCAGGTGTCGTCCCCCCCCCGTCAGCCCATTTTTGCTCCTAGGAGGCTGCAGGGAGGCCTACTAGGCCCAAAACGGGGCACAGGGTGTGTGGCACATACACACACACACACACACACACACTGTGACCCATTGTTGCTCCGGGGGGGGGGGTATAGGAGGCCACGTGCACCATGGCTACGCCTACCCAGCCGGTCATAAGGGCAGAGAACCGGTTGTTAAATTATTTGACGCCCACCACTGCCCCGTGTGTGTGTGTGTGTGTGTGTGTGTGTGTTCCATGTCTTGCAGTTTTTGGGACTCGCAGCCGAGCCTGCCCGAGCCTTGCCACCGGGAGCTGGCCGAGCTGCGCCTGGCAGCACGGTGGAACGAAGGATTGGCACAGCAGCCACAGGCCAGGATGATGCCCAGACGATCAATGAAGGTATTTTGTCTTTGATTTTTTCTTCTTCTTGGTTTCCATATACATTTAATTTCATTAATTTGATTTAAACAGCACACTGGTGATGTAGTGGTTGGAGTGCAGCATTACAGGCTGACTCGGCCCATCGCCTGGAATTCGATCCTGACAGGGGTTCAGAATTGACTCAGCCTTATGTCCTTTGCAAGTTGGTATAACAAGGCCCGCCCCCCCCCCCCCCGATGGTTGGGGGGCAAGAGGTGGATTCTGTAAACCGCTTAGAGAGGGCTTTGAAGCACTGTGAAGTGGTATATAAGTCTGCTATTGCTTGGGAAGGAAGGAAGGAAGGAGGGAGGGAGGGAGGGAGGGAGGAAGGAGGGAGGGAGGGAGGGAGGGAGGGAGGAAGGAAGGAAGGAAGGAAGGAAGGAGGAAGGAAAGAAAGAAGGAAGGAAGGAGGGAGGGAGGAAAGAGGGAAGGAAGGAAGGAAGGAAGGAAGGAAGGAAGGAAGGAAGGAAGGAAGGAAGGAAGGAAGAAGGGAGGGAGGGACAGGAAGGGAGGTGAGAGAGAGGGAGGGAAGGAAGGAGGATAATGAGGGAGGGAAGGAAGGAAGGAAGGAGGAAGAAAGGAAGGAAGGAAGGAGGGAGGGAGGGAGGGAGGGAGGAAGGAGGGAGGGAGGAAAGAGGGAAGGAAGGAAGGAAGGAAGGAAAGAAGGAAGAAGGGAGGGAGGGACAGGAAGGGAGGTGAGAGAGAGGGAGGGAAGGAAGGAAGATAACGAGGGAGGGAAGGAAGGGAGGAAGGAAGGAAGGAAGGAAGGAAGGAAGGAGGGAGGGAAGGAGGGAGGGAGGGAGGAAGGAAGGAAGGAGGGAAGGAAGGAAGGAAAGAAGGAAGGAAGGAGGGAAGGAGGGAAGAGGGAAGGAAGGAAGGAAGGAAGGAAGGAAAGAAGGAAGGAATAAGGGAGGGAGGGACAGGAAGGGAGGTGAGAGAGAGGGAGGGAAGGAAGGAAGATAACGAGGGAGGGAAGGAAGGAAGGAGGAAGGAAGGAAGGAAGGAGGAAGAAAGGAATGAGGGAGGGAGGGAGGAGGGAGGGAGGGAGGAAGGAAGGAAGGAAAGAAGGAAGGAAGGAGGGAGGGAGGAAAGAGGGAAGGAAGGAAGGAAGGAAGGAAGGAAGGAGGGAGGGAGGAAAGAGGGAAGGAAGGAAGGAAGGAGGGAGGGAGGAAAGAGGGAAGGAAGGAAGGAAAGAAGGAAGGAAAGAAGGAAGGAAGAAGGGAGGGAGGGACAGGAAGGGAGGTGAGAGAGAGGGAGGGAAGGAAGGAAGATAACGAGGGAGAGAAGGAAGGAAGGAAGGAAGGAGGAAGGAAGGAAGGAAGGAAGGAGGAAGGAAGGAAGGAAGGAGGAAGGAAGGGGTGGCACAGTGGTTATAATGCAGCATTGCAGGCTGGCTCTGCTAACTGCCTTCTGTTCTGTTCTGTTCTGTTCTATTCTTATTTTTTACTCTGGTTCTATTCTATTCCTATTTTCTTTTCTTTTCTATTCTATTTTATTCCTATTTTCTACTCTATTCCTATTCCATACCTATATTCTATTCCAAAGGGCTCCAAACTTGGCAACTTTAAGACTTGTGGACGAGTTGAAGTCCACAAGTCTTAAAGTTGCCAAGTTTGAGGACCCCTCTTCTCTTCTCTTCTATCCTATCCTTATTCTATTGTATTCTGATTTCTAATTCTATTCTACTCTATTCCATTTTGATTTCTTATTCTATTATTGTTCAGTACTTGGACATGGGTCGGAGTAAATGGAGACAGCCTCTGAACGGTGAACTTTCAGCTCTTTATTTGCATAGTGACTTCTCAAACCAACAACAGTGAACTCTGCCTTATATAGGCAACCCTTGTAAGATTGGTCCAATAACGAGCTATGAACGCCAGCTCTTTAAACCAATAATAATCCTCTGTTAAGGGCCAATTGGATTCCTCAGAACTAACCAATCCGATCTGGCCGCCTAACAGCCAATCAGAAGTGCAGGGCCAGAACCCTGCGCTTTACCTCAAGCTCATACTTTATTTAACTATGGTACATACACAACAATTATCTATTCTGTTCTATCTGTTCTACTCTAATTCTTATTTCTGTTCCGTCTATTCTATTCTAAAGCATCATCTTCATCAGCAGGGGAGGAAGAGTCAGGGACTATTTGGGCAGAGGCCGTAGAAGTGTTATTGACAGGGCTAAAGTGGTCTCAGTGGCACTCAGAAATGGGTGGCCGAATCGGATAACAGATTGACAGAGTCGGAAATGACCTTGGAGATCATCTAGTCCAGCCTCCCTACTCAAGCAGGAGACCCTACACCAGTGATGGCTAACCTTTTCAGCTTGGTGTGTCGAAAATCGGGAAAATGTGTAGCCTTCCTTGGGTCGTGTGTCACCAAGAAATATCAATAATTTGGTTTATGACGGACTGGGCTGGGGTGATCACACAGGGCTGTGAAACTCGTCTCCCTGGTCTCAGGGCTGCAGGTGCAGGATGTGGGGATCGGAAGGCCACCTTACAGGGCTGTGAACCTCATGGATCTCCTTTCCTCCTGTAGCGTTCCTGAGGTAATGAAACTGACAAACCTCAGTTTGTGGCGGTTAAAACTGGTTCTCTGCTGCAAAGATCTTGCGGCAGCGGGGACATTACACCTCCGCACAACAAGCAGGGAGCAGGGATTGGAGCAGAGCACAGGCAGCCTCTAAATGTGCAGGTTTTCCCCACACCAACAGGCGTGTCAGTCAAAGTGCCTCGGCGCGTCACAAGTGACACGCGTGTCATAGGTTAGCCATCACTGCCCGACACCATTTCAGACAAATGGCTGTCCGGTCTCTTCTTAGGAACTTCCGGTGTTGGAGCATTCGCAACTTCTGGAGCACAAGTGGCTCCACTGATCAGTTGGGATCAGCCCACCTCCCTTGTCTCTTCCCCCAAAGCAGGTGGTGCTGGACCAACTTCTGCTCCATCAGGAGAGGGATCGAAGTTCTCTTATCACATCCTTGATGATGCCAGTTGAACCAAAGGCTGCCCAGGGACGAGCCCAACCTGGCGCAGAGCCCACCCACCTGGGACAAGGTAGGACCCTTGTGAGCAGGGAGGGAAGTATTCCTAGTCCTCGAGCAAACCTCAAATTATTTCCCCATTCTTCCATGGTGACTATCCTCAACAAAGAGTGATTGTCTTTGGAAAAAGAAATATTTCAGTTACGTGGCCAAAGAAAGGTTGATACAGCTTACGGAGAACTGAGAACTGCCCCAATTGGCACACGTTCCTTTTGAAGTTCTTATCTACTCACCGGCTCCTCCAAGCATTTGTTCTCCTCACAGACTGATAATGGAGCACCAGCGTGGGTTGCTTTGAACACTGGCTCAAGGACAACAAGCAGATGTTCAACAGGTCAAGCGTGAGGTCCTGTCTCGGAGGGAGGGAGGGAAAAATGTAAGATTGGGATGGGATGGCTTGGTGGCAACATCTCAAAGTCCTAGCAGACCACCAGTGAAGGACAAAAGAATAGTAGAATAGCAGTAATAGAAGAACAGAATAATAGAATAACAATTTAATAGCAAAATAACAATAATTGAATAACAATAACAGAATAATAGAATAACAATAGAATAACAAAATGACAGAATAGAATAATAAAATCTATAGATGATAGATAGATAGATGATAGATAGATAGATAGATAGATAGATAGATAGATAGATAGATGATGGATGGATAGATAGATAGATAATAGATAGATAGATAATATAGATAGATAGATAGATAGATAGATAGATAGATAGATAGATAATAGATAGATAGATAGATAGATAGATAGATAGATAGATAGATAGATAGATAGATTTTGTTATTCTATTCTGCCATTTTGTTATTCTATTATTGTTATTCTATTCTGTTATTGTTATTCAATTATTGTTATTTTGTTATTCTCTTAAATTGTTATTCTATTATTCTGTTCTTCTATTACTGCTATTCTACTATAAAAGCGAAAAACCCCTCTTGCATCATCACAAATCTCCAGAACTGCAAAGCTTACAAAGTTGAAATCGGGCACGTCTGTTCTTCTTGGCTTCTAGGGGCTCACTAAGAAAGGATTTTTCGAAATGACCATTGGAGCATTTAGAGTATTTCCCATATTACTATTATTATTAACACGCTCTGATGCTAAGGAGTTCTACTCCCCCTCCCCATCTGAAAAAAATCTCTTCCAAATGCAAAAGACAAGCAGAGGAGGTTTAGTTTCGATTTCAGTTTCCCAGCAGCAACCAGCTTTAGTACAGAACAGTTGAGCTAAGCCACGCCCAGGCTCCTTGTTGTCTCCTTCTTGCTCACATAGCAAGTACTCTTTCAGTTTCCAAACAGCCCTCAACTCTTTCACACACTGACAGGACCCTAGCCAGATGAATACCGATGGATGCTGGTAGGCAGAGGCAGAATTCCCCCCCCCCTTATTTTCCTCCCTAAAAACTGAGCCTGATCATATAGTTTCTTAGCAAAGCACAGATATCAAGCTAGTAAAAGAATAATAGAATAAGACAATAACAGAATATTAGAATAACAATATCAGAATAATAGAATAACAACAGAATAACAGAATAATAACAACCAAGTAATATAACAATATAAGACTAATAATAGAATAACACTAACAGAATAACAATATCAGAATAATAGAACAACAGTAGAATAAAAATGACAATAACAAAACAGTAAGAAACAGAAAGAAACAGAATAGAAAAATAACAATAACAATAACAGAATATTAGAATAACAATAACAAAATAGCAAAATAACAGACTATCACAATAATAGAATAACAATAATAAAATAACTAACAAAATAAAAGATAACAATAAGAGAATAACAAAATAACAGGCTATATAGGTCAGACTAGAAGATCTCTAAGGTCCCTTCCAACCCTGTTACTCTGGAAAGCAACCCCAAATTCTGGCTGAAAGAGACTGCCTTGCTTGCCACTATCTAGTGCCAGGCTTGGGGCACCCCAAACCTCATGAATGATGGGTAGCTATCCACCTGGAGAGGACTCCCAATCCTTACCTGCAGATCCTTTCCAGATCCCGACCTGGGCCTTCTCTCACCTTCTTCTCTCCCGCAGGAAGTCATGGGGCAAGGACCTCTCTTGGGCCAGAGGATCCTTCCTGTTGGGGACTGAGACCGGCCCAGGAATCCTTGCCAACCAAGGCTGCCCCAGGACCTTCGTGGTGGGATGGTGCTGTCGCTAGGCTGGTGGCCCTGCAGCAGGACCAGCAGAAGGAGCTGAGGTGGACCATCAAGAAGCTGGCGGAAGCCACCAGCAGAAGGGTGAGGAACGGAGGCGCCTCGTTTTCACCTTCCCCCCCCTGTTCAAGATTTTAAATCGCCCGTCCAAGAAATCTCATGCAAGCAACTTTTTCTGCTGAGATCTGAGATTGGCTGCAGGGACTGAAGAGGGTCTCATCCCGTGAAGTTTTGGAGGTCAAAAGTGCCTCTTTCCCAAAGCCAAGATTAGCCCTTCTGGTGGTCACTCTTATTATTTTTTGCAAAAATAATAAAGTCAGGATGCAAATAAATAAATAGGTATCTGTTATGTCTCACCTATATTCACAAGTGAGAACAAGGAGTTCCACAGTTCAAAATATTCAAACAAAACAGAGCCAGACTAAAAAAGGGTTAATAGTACTATATTCCAGTCCTTGGCAGACTTCCCGGAATCTGTCTGGTAATTCAGAATGTCCATAAATTACAAAAGCTGCTCCACACATATCAAACACTTTGCTTCCAAGCAAAGTTTGAGAATCAGCCATCCTCCTTAAATCACCTGGATGGGCGTGTCAGTCTCTCTAATCAATGTCTGGCTTGATGCCTCCCTTCAACTTGGCGTTTCATTCTTCGCCTGGTTCTAGCGTCAATCCACGAACTGTCAGTTTCCCCACTCGAAGCCTCTGACTCATTTTGTGGATCAGTTGCTGGCATGAATGAAGTCGAAGGTTCTGGGGAGGATTGTCTCTCCGACAATCTCTCATCCTCCTGGCTCACATCTGTGTCCTCTGATAATTCAGACTCCACATTCACAGCAGGCTCCACCCTTTCATCTTCAGAGTCATCAGAGTCCAAACTCACAGCAGGATCGATCCTTTCAGTCACAACAGGTATCCATCAAGGGTCTCTGCCCCGGGGTGTCCTTGGTGCTCCCCAAGATTGGGGTCTTTTCTTGAAGATGTTTCATATCCCAACTAGGGAATATCGGAGGAGGAGGAGGAGGGGGAGGGGAGGGGGAGGAGGAGGAGGAGGAGGAGGAGGAGGAGGAGGAGGAGGAGGAGGAGGAGGAGGAGGAGGAGGAGGAGGAGGAGGAGGAGGAGGAGGAGGAAAGACTGTGGGGTCCTTTGTACTCTCTAAGCTGGGTGGGTTTTTTTCTTGCAGATGTTTCATGATCCATCTAACATCATCAGTGCTAGAAGGGAGGGGGTTTGTGGAGGAGGAGGACCAGGGAGGAAAGGAAAAGGAGGGAAAGAAAGAGAGAAGAAGGGAAAGGAGAAGTGGAGGAAGGAGAAGGAGTGATGGAGGAGAAGGGGAAAGAGAAAGAAAAAGAGAAGGAGAAAGGGATAGAGAGAGGGAGAGGAAGGAGGACAGTGGGGTCCTTGGTGCTCTCTGAGCTGGGTGATTTTCTTGCAGATGTTTCATGATCCATCTTGGTAACATCATCAATGCTAGAAGGGAGGGGGTTTGTGGAGGAGGAGGAGGAAGAGGAGGAAAGAGAGGAGGAAGGCTATAGAGCCTTACTGCTTTCTGAGCCTGGTTGTTTCCTTGCAGACATTTCATGACCCAACTAAGGAACATCATTAGTGCTAGAAGGGAGTGGAGTTTATGGAGGAGGAGGAGGAGGAGGAGGAGGAGGAGGAGGAGGAGAAACAGTGGGGTCCTTGGTGTTCTCTGAGCCTGTTTGTTTTCTTGGAGACGTTTCATGACCCAACTAGGGAATATCATCAACGCCCCATAGAAATTGCTCCATAGAAATGGAAACCATCAAATGTTGGGATTGATTTATTTATGTATTCGATTTCTATAGCTGCCCAACTCAACCAAGTGACTCTGGGCAGCTTGCCATGCTAAAATTGAAAAACCATTCCAACACTTTGTAAAAGCATGATAAAAACAGTAAGAACATCCACAAAAGAAATGAGTACATTTATAGAATCCGTGTGTTTGTTTTCCAGGACACTTTGGTGATGGACAGAAAGCATTTAGCTCCTCAGATGGAGCCCCCAGACCCCCGGGCCTTCTCAAGGAAATCCATGCTGCAGAGAGAGTTCTCAGAGGCTGCCCAAGAAGTTAACATGAGTGGAGTCAAGAAGGATTTCTGGACCACCTTGGAAAATTTCCCAGTCCAGAAGAACCTGGAGTCACAACGGGAAGGTCCAGGACACTCTCCTCAGAGCGGGTTAGAAGAACCTGGTCTTCAGCAAAGGACAAATGTCAGAGGAGAAGACCTCAGGCTCCAAGACACTTTCCAGATGGACAGTGTATTCCAGGCTGAAAGGCCACCAGAGCAGAAGTCATGTCGATTTCAGGGACCATCAACATCATGTCAAGTTTTTAAGGGATTCCAGGAAGATCCAAATGTTCAAGATGTGAAGGATTTGCAGTCTGATGGCTCCCAGGAACAGAAACTTCTGGGAATTCCATCTAGGATGGGAGAAGGTAATCGGAAGCTGATTGGTTCTGGACAGCTTGAATTCTCTCAAAAGCAAAATCAACACCAGAGAGATCCAGAAATTCTCAGTCTCTCAAAAGAGGTGTCTCATGAACTTCACAATATTCCAGGTCTCTATGATGAGAAGGAATCTGAAGCTACCAGTAAAGGAGAAGTTGATGGCCTTCAGACCACATCTAAGCAACAGGAGATTCTTGAATGTGCAGGAACTTTATGGAGGATGGAAGAAATTTGTCAACCTTGGAAAACTTGTGGACACCAAGGAGTGAAAGCTCTAGAGATCTCCCAGGCTTTAGTAACTTCTGACATGGACCAGAGTCTTCCTGAGAAAAAGGAAGGAATTTCTCAAGAAGGTCCATTCCATGGACTGAATGTAGATAACTTGCATCCTCAGAGAGAGAAACTAAGGAGGTCAAAGTCTTTGGGGTGCTTAGAAGTTGTAACACCATGGAGTCTGCTGTTCCAAGGATCAAGAGACCCAGAAACTTCTCTTCAACTATTCTCAGAAAATCTGCAGAGAGGTCCTTCCCCCAAAACACAGATGGAAAATGTACATTCCCAACCAAGTCCAAGTCGCCTCCAGAGTGCTCTACAGAGTGAAAAAGAAGTTGTTCAAACAGGTACTAAGATGATAACCCCAGAACCTCACATTTCTCTTCAAGGGAAGCAAGAACCTCAGAAAGAGGTGGACTCACAAGATTGCAGGAATGAAAAAACATTCCGCACCCAAGGCACACAAATGCCTCAGCACCAGGACTGGGAGGAACTTGACTTGGTCAGCAATCTCCATGAAGCATCATCAATTCTTCATATTGCAGAAATTAAGAGACCTTCAGAAGATGCTGGTCACCAGGAAGAGAAGGTCCTAGAATTATCTCATTGTCAAGGGCCTCCTCTCAAGGAATCAAACTCACCTGAACCTCAAGAGCTATTATGGACAAGGGCCAATGAATCTGGTGGTTCTTCAGAAATTCCACTGGAAAGTAGATCCCCTCAAGACTTTCAACATCAGGAATGGGAAACGATGAAAAGCCAGAAAATTCCAGAAAAAAAAGTTTTGAAGTTACCTGATTCGGTAGAGGTTCTCCAGCAGCAACCAAACATTCCAACATGCAAAGAAATTGTTGAGATACCAGGACCGTTGCCCAAAATGATTGAGACACCTATGCTGAAAGAGAAGTTGGATTTTCGGAAGCAAGAAGCTCCATCAAAGGAGATACAGTCATCCTCCCCTCTTGCACAAAATCAGATGGACATGGATTCTCTCCCCACTCAGAATCTTCAAATGGATCTGAGCAGATCACAAGGCTTTTGGCCACGTGCTGAAAAGGAACCAGAGCTCCAACTCAGTTTGGCAAGGAAAGCGGCGTCTCTACCGTTGGATGAGAGATCAAGATTGCAAGATGTTGATCAATCAGCAGAGCTTCATATCTCAGGAGTGACGGAAGGAATTGGTGGAAAAATTCTCCAGTCCCAGAAAGCTCACCTGGAAGGGCCAATTCTTACCTTGAGAGAATCCTTGGCATGTCAGCCCCAGAAGTTGATTTCAGAAAGGCAAGAAGAATTTTCTGTCTCCCAGGATTTCAAAAGTTTGGAAAGCCCACTTCTTCTGTGGAGCATCTTGTGGCAGAAGGCAAAGTCATTTGAACAAATGAAACCACGTCTTCTTCTAAGCCCACAACTTGGACAAGCTGCAATCCAGAGAATGACTAAGAAGGAAATACCCGTCCTTCAACTTCCCCAGGAAACGAAGAGAGCATTGATGGTTCAACGAGAAGAAGGATCACTGGTGGGAATGGAACACCAGAACCTCCAGAAGTCCAACGTCCTTTATCTCCAGGATTTGAAGCAACAGGAAGTGATGTCACAGAACCAAGCAGAAAAAGTTGTCCTGACAGAGAAATGCATACAAACTGATCTTCAGGAGTTTCAGCATCAAGGAGAGGAAACATCAGAGGTTCTCCAGGAAATAACAGGAGGGCAAGTAAATATTGGAGAGAAATGTCCAGGAGAAACGGGGGAGATGGAGACTCCTTCATCTCATGAAGCTCCACAGAGCAGGCTTCAAAAGCTTCGGAGAGAAGAGATTTCACAGAAGGAGCTAGAATTGCTGGAGCATTCAGGATCCTTCCTACAGGAAGATCTGAGCAGGACACAGCCCCCAACAAAAGAAATTATGGGGAAAGTCCAGATTCAAGAGAAGATGTTGCAAAAAGAGGTATTTGTTCAGCAACTCCAAGAACACAGAAGTCTACATTTTCCTCCTCTTCTGGGGGGTGTTATGGACCTGAAGTCAAACTCTTTTGAGTTGAGGACATCATGTGACACAGAAGCTCAGGAGCTGAAAGACTCCATGATGGCTCCATTGTGGAGAAGATCCAGCATGGAACTAGAATCTTCTACCGTTCAAAAATGTCTTGATGTCATTTCTTCTCAAGACCGAAAGGAACTTGGGTCTCCTCCAGATAAGTCCAGAATGGGAACCTTTCAGAGTCAAAGTATCCTAACTTCATATCCTCAAGAGCCACAGTTCCCAAAAGTAGATAATTCAGAAATTCCTCAGTGTCAAGAAGCTGGGCCCAGGACGATCATCTTGCCTTCCTCAAGTGAAAGAGAAGTCTTAATGGGCCAAGAAATAAGAGAGATGGAATCATCTCAAACCTGGATAACTTCACAAGAAAAGCCGGAGTCTTCTGAAATACCACAACAAGTTGTGGAACTGACAAAGGATCCAGAAATGGCCACTCAACAACTGGAAGATCAACATAACCCTTTGCCTTGCAAAACAAAGTGTCTAGAAACACTTCTTCATCCAGGGGAAAGTAGAAGCTTTGAACCTTCTCCTTTGTTGGGAAGAGCCTTAAAAATAAAGTCAAAATCATTTGAGTTAATCAAGTCGCAGGCTTTTCAGGGAAGCTCCTCACCAAGATCTCAGCAGGACCTCAGCAGAGCTTCTCACGTAGCGGAGAGGTCGAAGTTAGAGATGATCCCACCCTCAGAAAAGTTACAGATGGAAGCAGAATCCCAAGGAACCCAGATGCAGAGAATTCCACAGGTGTGTCCTCCAACAGATCTGGGGGGACCGATGGTCCCTCAAATCCAGGTTGGGAAGTCTGTTTATACCCAGACTCCAGAATCCATTTCAATGCAGCATCTGTTGGACGAGTCAAAGGAAGTTCAGATCCTGGAGTTTCAAGAGCTGAAAGATCTAGAAGTTCCACAAGCCCAGAGTGACAAAATTCTAGAAGAACTGAAGAAATTAGAAAATGTGAGGCCACCTGGAAAGAACGTAGGTGCATTAATATCTCATCCAGCAAAACGCAGTAGTCCAGAGACACCTCCTCTTCTCTGGTGGGTTTGGGAGTTAGCTCATCATGGAATATTATCTAATGCTTCTTCTCAACCCCAGGAGTTCTGTTCTTATGTCCCAGGAAGGCAAAAACAAGAAGGACCTCAGACAGAGTCAGAGGAACAACATCCAAGGAATCAAACTGTGCCCTTTGCTAAGAGACTGCAGAAACTGGAGGTTCCTCAACCACAGAAGGAGTCTTTCCAAGTTGAAGATAGCAGGACAACAGATGATCTTCTTCAGTCCCAGAAATGGAAAGATTCAGAACCTTCCCAGCCTCATGAAATTGTTCCTCAAGTAGTGACCATTAGTCCTGGTCTTTCAATCTCAGAAGCATTTCAGTTTCTGGTCCAGGAGAAAGCAAAACCATGTCAAAGTCCCAAGAGAAGCCCTCAGGCCTTTGAGGAGAGACAGCCTGTCTCCATTGAGGAATCTTCAGCAGGAGATGTTCAGGGTAGAGAAGGATCCTCGGGGACACAAAAAATTCTTATTCCCATGAAGCCCAAGGAATGTCTGGTACAGGAAGAGACGTCCAAGCTAGGTGAGTCATATAAAGTGAAGCATTCACATGACTATCAAATTCTGGATACGCTTGGGAACGTGGACTTCCTAGACTCCACACCCTCATCTGCACAACTCCAGAGGTTGAAAACAGATGTAGGACATTGTGTCCTTCTAAACGGATGCCAGGTTCTTCACCCAAAGGAACCAGCACATGGTGAGACATTGAAGGGAGTCAAGCAGGATGACTTCCCAATTCTTGACCCTTCTGCAGAGCATAGTGAGATCAAAGTTGTCCCGCCCTTGGAAAAACCACTGGGGAAATCAAAGTCTTTTGACTTAGGGGAGCTCCACATTTTGAAGACTCAGGAACCACTAAAGAAAGGAACTTCTCAAACTCAAACAACTGAAGTCTTGAAGTTTCAAGAAGATATCCCAAAAAAACACCAGGAAAAGAGAGATTCACAGACCATTTCATCTCAAGAAAAGGGTCAGCAGGACACCCCACAACTACTCCAGTCCCATGAATCAACTTCTACAAGTCCTTCCGTTCTCCAGAATTCACTGACACAAAGATCAGAACTTCCTGAGTTGAATCCATATTCCTTGCAGACCCAGGAACTTGGAGAAATGCTTCAGCCCCAGAGCTCCAAGCTCCAAAGAACCACAAATTCTAAGATGCTTTGCCTACAGGGACAGCATGAAGAAAAGAACTGTGAACCTGGGGTGGAAGATAGTCACCCTGAAATGCAAGGAAATCTGCAAAGATCTCATTCCTTCCTTGTCCAAGATAGCTTATACCCTCTGGCAGATATGTTTAGGAAATCAAAATCTTTGGAATTGCCCAAAACAAACATTGTCCTGCTTCAGGAGTTGAGAAGACCAGATATTTCCCGATCTCAAGAAAATGTGAAGGAATGTCCTCAGATCCTTGATGATCAAACATCATCAGAGGGGATTAATATGTCTTTGCAGGAGAAAGAGGGTCGATGTCCCACACAAAAGGAACTGAAGAACTCACAATCTCAGGAAAAACTTGGCCAAAATAAGCCAGGTGCCTTAAATCCTGAGGATGACCAGCAGCTCCAAAGACAGGAAACAATGGAAGTTCTTCCTTCTCCAGGGGTTTCTCAGGAATGTGTTTTGGGATGTGGAGATTTAAACCATCCAGATCTTCTTCAACCTGAAAAATACTCAGCAATACCAGAAACTCTTGAATTTGAGAAACGTGTGGAATCCATAACTCAGGTGTCCTTAGCGCCTACAGAGAAAAGAGCTCTGTCAGTCTGGTGGCCCCTGGGAAAATTGAAGTCTCTTGACCTTAGAGAACATCAAGTCCCCTGTCTAAAGTCACTTCTGGGAGAGTTGGATTGTTCTAAAGCCCGGAAGATGCCTTCAGCCAGTCTGTCTCGACCCCAAAGAAATCTCCAGGATGAACAATGGAAATGCAGGACTCCGTTGATTTACTCCAAAACCCAACCACTTGAGAACCTTATTTCAAAAGATAAAATTGGCCAACAGGAAGAAAAACATTGTGCCAACCAGAAAACAGAACATATGGATCAGGAAGCTCAAAAGCTACTGAAGCATGAGAGAGAAATGATGACTTTCCAGAAACCGGAAGATAGCCAGATGTTCTATTCCAAGGAATACAGAGAATTGGAAGCTCCTCAACTTCAGGTTAATTCCCAGAGTTTGAAAGAGCCTCTTTGTACTGATCAGAGTGTGCAGACAGAATACAAATCTCAAGGACTAAGAAAGCCACTGCATCTTAATCACCAGGTAGAAAATGGTCTACAAAGTCCTTCTCTTCTCAGGAACCTGCTGAGGAAATCCAACACATTTGGATATGAGGAACAAACATCTGCTCCTCAGATCCAGAAGGAAGAAGAACCTGCAGAACAGGACAGTTTGCCTGTTGAGAGGCAGTTGCTGCGGAGATTTGAGGGACCAAAGTCACAAATAATCCAGGAGATAAGTGAGCCTGAAGCTCTTCAACCTTGGGAGATAGCAAACGTTGAAAGCATTGGGGAATCTACAGGACAACCCAACAGTCCAAGGGAAGCTCACAAAATTGAGATGGAGTCCATAAAATCCAAGATACCTCTATATACAAACCAGGAACTTCCTCAGGAACAAGGAGACATACTACATATAGATCTACAAGGCAGTATACCCCAGATTGTTCCACCTTGTGACATTCCACAGTTTGGTATTAAATTTCTCCAGGAACTGGGGAGGTTGCATAATGAATTAAGTACCCTCAGACCCTCACAGGAAGTAATGGATGAGAAGGTCATTTGTTCCCCAGGTGCTAAAGATTCCAGTCAACCACAGCAGCAAATACCAACTGAACCCCGAATAAATACAGGTTCTCAAGTTCTCAAGCACCATAAATGGAGCACAGCAACATCTCCATGGCCGCTGCCACCAGGATATTTCTTTGAAGCTTCTAAGGTGCAGCAGGAGTCTCTTCAATCTCCACAAAGCCAAGGACCTGACCAGATGGCAGGAGTAAAAAGTGAGTTGGTGAGGAATGTGGGGCCACCAATGCAGAAGGCACCACAAATGGTCCAACGGCAAGAAAACTTGTCCAAAAAATCAGTTATGGTATCTGGGATGACAGATCCTCCTTTCCTTCAGTCACTGGAAAATGTGGAACCAAAGACCTTGGGTCTTCAGGAGCCCCTTCATCTTGAAAGGAAGTTGAGAGAGAAAGAACCAATGGTCAGAGAGTCACAAGAGGACCATCCCTCAAATATACAAGAACTTTTAATGGCAAAAACCAAATCCCTTGAACCTCAGTCATTATCAAGGACACAGGAGTTCCAGCATGAGAGAACCAAAATGGTAGAAGGTCTACCTTCCTTGGATAAAAAGATGGCCACTGAACGTAGACCTATTTCCCAAGGACCATTAAACATCCAAGGAGAAGCCCTTTCTTCCCGACACCAGGAATTTCCCACAAGACAGGAAAACTGGAACATTCTTTTACCTCAGAATCAGAAGGAAGAAATGACCCAACAAATAGACCAACATTTTCAGGGGAAGCACAAGAGGTTGAAGCTCCAAGAAAGAAGGAACCTAAAATCATGGAATGACCAGGAACTGGAGTCCCTTCAGCTTCAATGGATGGAGCAGAACCAAGCTTTTCAGGAATGGAGGAAAGCAGGAACTCTTCTGGCTGAAGGAACTCAACCAAGGAATCACTCGACCCATGAGAAGGGCCTATTGAACCTGGCAGAACTTGAACCGGAAGATGATAGCAGAAGACTGGAGAGACTCTGGGAGCAGAAGACCGTCGAGACCACAGCTATGACTTTGCTCTCTCCCTCCAGCCCTGGGAAGCCCAGCGAGATGAGGTGGGAGCCCACCTTGCTCAACATGGACATTTCCAGAGAGACCTCTTTCAACGTGACCCAGCCTTCTTCACCATCCTGGGTAAGAAGACCTATCATTTAGCCAAGATGCACTAAACCAGGTCGGGACAGCTCTATTCCACCTTTAAATTTTAATGTTAAAGAATGAAGGTGGTTTATGGTGCTAAACTGGAGATGAGGACAGAGAAGGTTACAAACTATGGATTTCCTGTCTGGCCGCTCACAAAGGGTCAGATTAGCTAATCATACCTCTTCAGCCTTTATTCTTAACACTGGTACACCAGAGGGTTGTGTGTTGAGTCCCTTACTCTATACTCTTTATGTGCATGATTGCATTCCAACTCACACTAGGAATACTATTACTAAATTTGCAGATGATACAACAGTGGTGGGATTCATCTCCGGGAGGGGATGAGTCTGCCTACTGAGATGAGGTGGACCAGTTGCTTTCGTGCTGTGGAGATAATAACTTGGTCCTCAGCACCAATAAGACCAAGGAGATGATGGTGGACTATATAGAAGGAACAGATCAGACCTCCAGCCCTTTGCTTCTCAAGGGAGACTGAGGGGAGCAAGTGGCCAATTTTAAGTTTCTGGGTGTTACCCTAAAAGAGGACCTGACCTGGGGGCCTCACATTGCAGCCCTGGTCAAAAGGGCCCAGCAGAGATTATACTACCTGAGGCTTCTCAGAAAACAACTGAATGGAAAACTGCTGGTGACCTTCTACCGCTGCACAATAGAGAGTATCTTAACTCACTGCAACTGTGTGTAGGGTTTGCCAATTGTACAAGTGGCAGATAGGAAAGCGCTCCAGAGGGTGAACATCATTACCCAGAGGATCATGGGTTGCCCTCTCCCCTCTTTGGAAGAGCTTTAAGAAAGTTCAAAACATTCTCAAAGATCCATCTCATCCTGGGAACCCTTATTTTTTTTTGAACTATTACCATCTGGGAGACGGTACAGGACAATAGTAAAAATAAGGACAAATAGGCTGAAAAACAGCTTCTATCCCAGGGCAGGAGCTCTGTTGAATTCTGCTGTATAGTGCAGTGTTGGTGCGATATCAGGGGTTTTCCATTCAATATGTGGAGTATGAAGGAGGTGTGTTTGTGTTTATTTTCACAGTCATAATGTACACTGAAGATGGTATTTAATTTCATTGTACATAAGTTGACCAGAAACTTCTCTGTATAATAGCAGGTAGAATGACCAAGTTGGGACTTTGAAGGTATCTGAAGACCTTTATTGGCCTGCCTTTAAGCTGAGATGTCCACCAGTGACCCTTGCCAAAAGTTAGACATTAAGTTTGGTGGCATTCATGTGCACAAGAGACAGGCTCCTCTGAAGTGGTGGCACTGTATCTTTGGAGACAACAGACTGACATGTTGCTACCCAAGCAGGGGTGGGATTCCACCAGTATAACAACCGGTTTGGTGATCGTGTGTGCACATTTGTGCCAAATGCACACACCATGCATGCAAATAGCTCTAATGCTTGCCTTCTACAGAGTCCTTGTGAAGAAAACATCAGAGCTACGGGAAAGTGATTTGCCGTTCAAATCAGCTGTGTGTCAAGATTCCGGCAGTTGCTCCCATTTAAAACTTGAGTCTCCAGCCAAACTTCTAAAACTTCAAAAGGATTTATTGGGAGTTAAATGTCCGGCACTGCCTGGGTGCAGCTGACTCTGAGACACATTATTCCTTGTCACCTCTGATCTTGGTTTTCCTTCCACCTCCTGCGTATATCCTTATTCATATTCTCCAATGGGACACATCCATAGCCAAGAGTCACCAATCGGGCTCTCCAGTTAGAATTTTGCGCAGCAGAAACTTTGGTCAATTAGTTACCATCTTTGAAAACATTTATGGAATGCAGTTTCTGTTTGCAAGCTGCCGCACTGCTCCCTCCTCCCCCCTTTCTGTTGGCAACATTAAAGAGACCATAGAAATATTTTATGAGTTGATACTGTGCTCTAAACAAAGGAAGTAAAGGACAGGAAAGAAGAGGCACAGGTGGGCCAACATGCTTGTCACAGCGACGGTTTAGAGACAACGGATCTTTGGGGCAAGAGGTTTCCCCGAACTAGTCCGAACTGGTAGAATCCCACCGCTGTACCCAAGTCACATACAGATGTAGGTCTTCCATATCTTAAGAAAATCTTCAATTGATACCATGTCAACATTTTCTGACCTAAAGTTTGCAGACATGTTAAGCTGCCATTCTCATCCTAGATCCGTGATGGCGAGCCTATGGCATGCCATTTGTGCCATCGTACGAGCCGCAGACAAACTTACCTCACTGCACATGTGCGTGCCTCACAGCTGATTTTCGGCCAGTTTGAGGCCTTTTTCGGCCTCCTAAAGGCTTGAGGAAGGCTTCTGCAGGCTTTGTAGGTCGAAAACTAGCCCCATTTCTGTTTTTCCGAAAATACCGGAAGTGACAAAATGGGGCTGGTTATAGGCCTGCAAAGCCTGCAGAAGCCTTCCTCAAGCCTCTGGGAGGCCGAAAAAGGCCTCAAACTGGCCGAAAATCAGCTGTGAGGCACAGCGCCGGTTAAGGGGGTGATGGGGATGGGTGGATGGAGATTATGCACATATGCGTAGGGGGCGTGGGGCAGCACACATTGCCTTCTGGGTGCTGGGACACAAATGTGAGTGTCCCAGACACAGTTTTTGGCACAGGAGCCCAAAAAGGTTAGTCACCACTGTCCTAGATGATGACAGGAGATGTAGTCCAACTCTTAGAAGATGCAGGATGGGAACATCAGAACCCTAAAATTCCACCAGTTGTCTCTTGTATTGGCTATTGCTTCAAGGGGGAATTGAAATGATTTCAGACATTTAAAATAAATCAAAGTCTTAATCACCTTTGAATGGGAGGCGTGAGCATCTATTGAGGTTCCCCAGATGATGGTTTCTCCTTGGAGGCCCCATTTCTCTACACTGGACCAAAGCTGGAAGGTGGTTTTGGTGTCTTCAGAACAAGTGCCTACATTAAATGATATTAGATATTTTTTTTTGCAAGGGAGGGAAGAAATCAAAATGAATGGATTCTGGGTAAAGTCCTTCTTGGCTTCCTGAGACTCATATGAAACCTCACCGGTCAGAAGTGGGAAGAATGACTATCTCCCACCCTATCCACCCAATGACCAGACTGACTGAGCCTTCTTTGAAGGTTGCTACCCACTTAGTTTTATTTCTTCTGCTTCTCAGGAGGACAATGTCCATATGAGGGTCACCTCTGCTGGGGACTCTCCATCCTTGAAGAAGCCAACTGATCGGCTCCTTCCAGGTGAACTCAACCAAAAGACCATCAGAAGGTTTCACGGGCAAGGAGTGAGCAGACAGGTAAGCGACCAGGTTCTGGGGGTATCATTCATGGGGTTGCCATTTATCTGATATTTTCCAGAGCTCCTGCTGCTGGGTTCAATGGAGGAGTTGGGAAGGAACATCTGGAGGTCTGGTCCAACCATCCAACAGATAGTCCTTGACTTACAAAAGTTCATTTACTGACCATTCAAAGTTACCACAGCACTGGAAAAAGTGGCTTATGACTTAAAGAAACTCCTAGCTACTCCTAGTACTAAAACATTAATCAAAGAAACTCCTACTTACAGTACTACAAACATTACTCAAAGAACCTCCTAGTTACAGTACTAAAACATTAGTCAAAGAAACTCCCAGTTACAGTACTAAAATGTTACTCAAAGAAACTCCTAGTTACAGTACTAAAAACATTACTCAAATAAACTCTTAGTTACAGTACTGAAACTATTGTCAAAGGAACTCCTAATTACAGTACTAAAACGTTACTCAAAGGAACTCCTAGTTACAGTACTAAAACACTCCTCAAAGAAACTCCTAATTACGGTACTAAAACATTACTCAAAGAAACTCCTAGTTACAGTACTAAAACGTTACTCAAAGAACCTCCTAGTTACAGTACCAAAACGTTACTCAAAGAACCTCCTAGTTACAGTACTAAAACGTTACTCAAAGAAACTCCTAGTTACAGTTCTAAAACGTTTCTCAAAGAACCTCCTAGTTACAGTGCTAAAAAGTTTCTCAAAGAACCTCCTAGTTACAGTACTAAAACGTTACTCAAAGAACCTCCTAGTTACAGTACTAAAACGTTACTCAAAAACCTCCTAGTTACAGTACTAAAACGTTACTCAAAGAACCTCCTAGTTACAGTACTAAAACGTTACTCAAAGAACCTCCTAGTTACAGTACTAAAACGTTACTCAAAAACCTCCTAGTTACAGTACTAAAACGTTACTCAAAGAACCTCCTAGTTACAGTACTAAAACGTTACTCAAAGAACCTCCCAGTTACAGTACTAAAACGTTACTCAAAGAACCTCCTAGTTACAGTACTAAAACGTTACTCAAAGAACCTCCTAGTTACAGTACTAAAACGTTACTCAAAAACCTCCTAGTTACAGTACTAAAACGTTTCTCAAAGAAACTCCTAGTTACAGTGCTAAAACGTTACTCAAAGAACCTCCAAGTTACAGTACTAAAACGTTTCTCAAAGAACCTCCTAGTTACAGTACTAAAACGTTACTCAAAGAACCTCCCAGTTACAGTACTAAAACGTGACTCAAAGAACCTCCTAGTTACAGTACTAAAACATTACTCAAAGAACCTCCTCGTTACAGTACTAAAACGTTACTCAAAGAACCTCCCAGTTACAGTTCTAAAACATTACTCAAAGAACCTCCTTGTTACAGTTCTAAAACGTTTCTCAAAGAAACTCCTAGTTACAGTTCTAAAACGTTACTCAAAGAACCTCCTAGTTACAGTGCTAAAACGTTACTCAAAGAACCTCCTAGTTACAGTGCTAAAACGTTTCTCAAAGAACCTCCTAGTTACAGTACTAAAATGTTACTCAAAGAACCTCCTAGTTACAGTACTAAAACGTTACTCAAAAACCTCCTAGTTACAGTACTAAAACGTTACTCAAAGAACCTCCTAGTTACAGTACTAAAACGTTACTCAAAGAACCTCCTAGTTACAGTACTAAAACGTTACTCAAAAACCTCCTAGTTACAGTACTAAAACGTTACTCAAAGAACCTCCTCGTTACAGTACTAAAACGTTACTCAAAGAACCTCCCAGTTACAGTTCTAAAACATTACTCAAAGAACCTCCTTGTTACAGTTCTAAAACGTTTCTCAAAGAAACTCCTAGTTACAGTTCTAAAACATTACTCAAAGAACCTCCTAGTTACAGTGCTAAAACGTTACTCAAAGAACCTCCTAGTTACAGTGCTAAAACGTTTCTCAAAGAACCTCCTAGTTACAGTACTAAAACGTTACTCAAAGAACCTCCTAGTTACAGTACTAAAACGTTACTCAAAGAAAATCCTAGTTACAGTACTGAAACGTTACTCAAAGAACCTCCCAGTTACAGTACTAAAACATTACTCAAAGAACCTCCCAGTTACAGTACTAAAACGTTACTCAAAGAACCTCCCAGTTACAGTACTAAAACGTTACTCAAAGAACCTCCCAGTTACAGTACTAAAACGTTACTCAAAGAACCTCCCAGTTACAGTACTAAAACGTTACTCAAAGAACCTCCTAGTTACAGTACTAAAACGTTACTCAAAGAACCTCCTAGTTACAGTACTAAAACGTTACTCAAAGAACCTCCCAGTTACAGTACTAAAACGTTACTCAAAGAACCTCCTAGTTACAGTACTAAAACGTTACTCAAAGAAACTCCTAGTTACAGTACTAAAACGTTACTCAAAGAACCTCCCAGTTACAGTACTAAAACATTACTCAAAGAACCTCCTAGTTACAGTACTAAAATGTTACTCAAAGAAACTCCTAGTTACAGTGCTAAAACGTTTCTCAAAGAACCTCCCAGTTACAGTGCTAAAACGTGACTCAAAGAACCTCCTAGTTACAGTACTAAAACGTTACTCAAAGAACCTCCTCGTTACAGTACTAAAACGTTACTCAAAGAACCTCCCAGTTACAGTTCTAAAACATTACTCAAAGAACCTCCTTGTTACAGTTCTAAAACGTTTCTCAAAGAAACTCCTAGTTACAGTTCTAAAACGTTACTCAAAGAACCTCCTAGTTACAGTGCTAAAACGTTACTCAAAGAACCTCCTAGTTACAGTGCTAAAACGTTTCTCAAAGAACCTCCTAGTTACAGTACTAAAACGTTACTCAAAGAACCTCCTAGTTACAGTACTAAAACGTTACTCAAAGAAAATCCTAGTTACAGTACTAAAACGTTACTCAAAGAACCTCCCAGTTACAGTACTAAAACATTACTCAAAGAACCTCCCAGTTACAGTACTAAAACGTTACTCAAAGAACCTCCCAGTTACAGTACTAAAACGTTACTCAAAGAACCTCCTAGTTACAGTACTAAAACGTTACTCAAAGAACCTCCCAGTTACAGTACTAAAACGTTACTCAAAGAACCTCCTAGTTACAGTACTAAAACGTTACTCAAAGAACCTCCTAGTTACAGTACTAAAACGTTACTCAAAGAACCTCCCAGTTACAGTACTAAAACGTTACTCAAAGAACCTCCTAGTTACAGTACTAAAATGTTACTCAAAGAAACTCCTGGTTACAGTACTAAAACGTTACTCAAAGAACCTCCCAGTTACAGTACTAAAACATTACTCAAAGAACCTCCTAGTTACAGTACTAAAACGTTACTCAAAGAAACTCCTAGTTACAGTGCTAAAACGTTTCTCAAAGAAGCCCCCTTCCCCTCTGGTGCTGCCATTATGATTCGGTCCTTCTTGGTCCCACCTGCCTACCTCCTGACTGACCTTTCCTTCCCCCACCAGCCTCTGCTCGCCCCTCACCGGCTCACCCGGGAGAAGGCCTCTGTCTGCCTCTCCCCCCAGGACAAAAAGGAAGCTCTGCAGCGACTGGCAGAGACCCAGGCCAAGGGCGAACGTCGGCACCGGCGCGACAAGGAGCGGCAAACGCTGAGGGTGAGCATCCTCTGGTCCCCACTCCCTCTTAGACCCGGGAGAAGTGGCTCCCTCCTCCACGGGGACAGAGTTACCCCACTCTGACCCGAGAGGCATTTCACAAAATCCTATAGCTGGAAGGGACCATAGAGGTCTTCTAGTCCAACTCCTGGTCCAAGGCAGGAGATCTTAAAAGCGTCCAATGTTGGAGTGGCTACAACTTCTGGAGGCAACCTGAGTTTCCTTGGTGGATTGTTCTCATGGTCAGGAAATTCCTCTTCTTTCTAGGTTGGGTCTCTCGCTCTGATGAACTTCCCCCTGTTGCCCTTCCTTCCTTCCCTTCCCTTCCCTTCCCTTCCCTTCCCTCCCTCCCTCCTTTCCTTTCCTTTCCTTTCCTTCCTTCCTTCCTTCCTTCCTTTCCTTTCCTTTCCTTCCTTCCTTCCTTCCCTTCCCTTCCCTCTTCCCTTCCCTTCCCTTCCCTTCCCTTCCCTTCCCTCCTTTCCTTTCCTTTCCTTCCCTTCCCTTCCCTCCTTTCCTTTCCTTTCCTTCCCTTCCCTTCCCTTCCCTTCCCTCCTTTCCTTTCCTTTCCTTCCCTCCCCTTCCCTTCCCTCCTTTCCTTTCCTTTCCTTCCCTTCCCTTCCCTTCCCTCCTTCCTTTCCTTTCCTTCCTTCCTTCCTTCCTTCCTTCCTTCCTTCCTTCCTTCCTTCCTTCCTTCCTTCCTTCCTTTCCCTTCCCTTCCCTTCCCTTCCCTTCCCTTCCCTTCCCTTCCTCCCTCCTTTCCTTTCCTTTCCTTCCTTCCTTCCTTCCTTCCTTCCTTCCTTCCTTCCTTCCTTCCCTTCCCTTCCCTTCCCTCCTTTCCTTTCCTTTCCTTCCCTTCCCTTCCCTTCCCTTCCCTTCCCTTCCTTCCCTTCCTCCTTCCTTTCCTTTCC
>JAUCBL010001108.1:5000-10000 GCA_033807585.1 Hydrophis major | reverse complement strand
GATAGATAGATAGATAGATAGACGCATAGATGCATAGATAGATATCTATATAGATAGATAGATAGATAGATAGATAGATAGATAGATAGATAGATAGATAGATAGATAGATAGATAGATAGATAGATAGATAGATAGATGCATACCAAAGGTAGATAGATGCATAGATAGATAGATGCATAGATAGATAGATAGATAGATAGATAGATAGATAGATAGATAGATAGATAGATAGATAGATAGATAGATAGATGCATAGATAGATGCATAGATAGATAGATGCATAGATAGATAGATAGATAGATAGATAAATAGATAGACAGATAGATAGATAGATAGATAGATAGATAGATAGATAGATAGATAGATAGATAGATAGATAGATGCATAGATAGATAGAGGGATAGATAGATAGATAGATAGATAGATAGATAGATAGATAGATAGATAGATAGATAGATAGATAGATAGATTGATAGATAGATAGATAGATAGATAGATAGATAGATAGATAGATAGTCAGATAGATGCATAGATAGATAGATAGATAGATAGATAGATAGATAGATAGATAGATAGATAGATTGATAGATAGATAGATAGATAGATAGATAGATAGATAGATAGATAGATAGATAGATAGATAGATAGATAGATAGATAAATAGATGCATAGATAGATAGATAGATAGATAGATAGATAGATAGATAGATAGATAGATAGATAGATAGATAGATGCATAGATAGACAGATAGATAGATAGATAGATAGATAGATAGATAGATAGATAGATAGATAGATAGATGCATAGATAGATAGGGATAGATAGATAGATGAATAAGATAGATAGATAGATGCATAGATAGATAGATAGATAGATAGATAGATAGATAGATAGATAGATAGATAGATAGATGCATAGATGCATAGATAGATAGATAGATAGATAGATAGATAGATAGATAGATAGATAGATAGATAGATAGATAGATAGATAGATAGTCAGATAGACAGACAGATAGATAGATGCATAGATAGATGCATAAGATAGATAGATGCATAGATAGATAGGGATAGATAGATAGATGAATAAGATAGATAGATAGATGCATAGATAGATAGATAAATAGATAGATAGATAGATAGATAGATAGATAGATAGATAGATAGATGCATAAGATAGATAGATGCATAGATAGATAGATAGATAGATAGATAGATAGATAGATAGATAGATAGATAGATAGATAGATAGATGCATAGATGCATAGATAGATATATAGATAGATAGATAGATAGATAGATAGATAGATAGATAGATAGATAGATAGATAGATAGACAGACAGATAGATAGATGCATAGATAGATGCATAAGATAGATAGATGCATAGATAGATAGGGATAGATAGATAGATAGATAGATAGATAGATAGATAGATAGATAGATAGATAGATAGACAGATAGACAGATAGACAGATAGATAGATAGATAGATAGATAGATAGATAGATAGATAGATAGATAGATAGATAGATAGATAGATAGATAGAAAGATGCATAAGATAGATAGATGCATAGATAGATAGGGATAGATAGATAGATGAATAAGATAGATAGATAGTTGCATAGATAGATAGATAGATAGATAGATAGATAGATAGATAGATAGATAGATAGATAGATAGATGCATAGATAGATAGATAGATAGATAGATAGATAGATAGATAGATAGATAGATAGAAAGATGCATAAGATAGATAGATGCATAGATAGATAGGGATAGATAGATAGATGAATAAGATAGATAGATAGTTGCATAGATAGATAGATAGATAGATAGATAGATAGATAGATAGATAGATAGACAGATAGACAGATAGACAGATAGATAGATAGATAGATAGATAGATAGATAGATAGATAGATAGATAGATAGATAGATAGATAGATAGATAGATAGAAAGATGCATAAGATAGATAGATGCATAGATAGATAGGGATAGATAGATAGATGAATAAGATAGATAGATAGTTGCATAGATAGATAGATAGATAGATAGATAGATAGATAGATAGATAGATAGATAGATGCATAGATAGATAGATAGATAGATAGATAGATAGATAGATAGATAGATAGATAGATAGATAGATAGACGCATAGATGCATAGATAGATATCTATATAGATAGATAGATAGATAGATAGATAGATAGATAGATAGATAGATAGATAGATAGATAGATAGATAGATAGATAGATAGATAGATGCATACCAAAGGTAGATAGATGCATAGATAGATAGATAGATAGATAGATAGATAGATAGATAGATAGATAGATAGATAGATAGATAGATAGATGCATAGATAGATGCATAGATAGATAGATGCATAGATAGATAGATAGATAAATAGATAGACAGATAGATAGATAGATAGATAGATAGATAGATAGATAGATAGATAGATAGATAGATAGATAGATAGATAGATAGATAGATAGATAGATAGATAGATGCATACCAAAGGTAGATAGATGCATAGATAGATAGATGCATAGATAGATAGATAGATAGATAGATAGATAGATAGATAGATAGATAGATAGATAGATAGATAGATAGATAGATGCATAGATAGATGCATAGATAGATAGATGCATAGATAGATAGATAGATAGATAGATAGATAAATAGATAGACAGATAGATAGATAGATAGATAGATAGATAGATAGATAGATAGATAGATAGATAGATAGATAGATAGATAGATAGATAGATAGATAGATAGATAGATGCATAAGATAGATAGATGCATAGATAGATAGAGGGATAGATAGATAGATAGATAGATAGATAGATAGATAGATAGATAGATAGATAGATAGATAGATAGATAGATAGATAGATAGATTGATAGATAGATAGATAGATAGATAGATAGATAGATAGATAGATAGATAGATAGATAGATAGTCAGATAGATGCATAGATAGATAGATAGATAGATAGATAGATAGATTGATAGATAGATAGATAGATAGATAGATAGATAGATAGATAGATAGATAGATAGATAAATAGATGCATAGATAGATAGATAGATAGATAGATAGATAGATAGATAGATAGATAGATAGATAGATAGATAGATAGATAGATGCATAGATAGACAGATAGATAGATAGATAGATAGATAGATAGATAGATAGATAGATAGATAGATAGATAGATGCATAGATAGATAGGGATAGATAGATAGATGAATAAGATAGATAGATAGATGCATAGATAGATAGATAGATAGATAGATAGATAGATAGATAGATAGATAGATAGATAGATGCATAGATGCATAGATAGATAGATAGATAGATAGATAGATAGATAGATAGATAGATAGATAGATAGATAGATAGATAGATAGATAGATAGTCAGATAGACAGACAGATAGATAGATGCATAGATAGATGCATAAGATAGATAGATGCATAGATAGATAGGGATAGATAGATAGATGAATAAGATAGATAGATAGATGCATAGATAGATAGATAAATAGATAGATAGATAGATAGATAGATAGATAGATAGATAGATAGATGCATAAGATAGATAGATGCATAGATAGATAGATAGATAGATAGATAGATAGATAGATAGATAGATAGATAGATGCATAGATGCATAGATAGATATATAGATAGATAGATAGATAGATAGATAGATAGATAGATAGATAGATAGATAGATAGATAGATAGACAGATAGATGCATAGATAGATGCATAAGATAGATAGATGCATAGATAGATAGGGATAGATAGATAGATAGATAGATAGATAGATAGATAGATAGATAGATAGATAGACAGATAGACAGACAGATAGATAGATAGATAGATAGATAGATAGATAGATAGATAGATAGATAGATAGATAGATAGAAAGATGCATAAGATAGATAGATGCATAGATAGATAGGGATAGATAGATAGATGAATAAGATAGATAGATAGTTGCATAGATAGATAGATAGATAGATAGATAGATAGATAGATAGATAGATAGATAGATTGATAGATAGATAGATAGATGCATAGATAGATAGATAGATAGATAGATAGATAGATAGATAGATAGATAGATAGATAGATAGATAGAAAGATGCATAAGATAGATAGATGCATAGATAGATAGGGATAGATAGATAGATGAATAAGATAGATAGATAGTTGCATAGATAGATAGATAGATAGATAGATAGATAGATAGATAGATAGATAGATGCATAGATAGATAGATAGATAGATAGATAGATAGATAGATAGATAGATAGACGCATAGATGCATAGATAGATATCTATATAGATAGATAGATAGATAGATAGATAGATAGATAGATAGATAGATAGATAGATAGATAGATAGATAGATAGATAGATAGATAGATAGATAGATGCATACCAAAGGTAGATAGATGCATAGATAGATAGATAGATAGATAGATAGATAGATAGATAGATAGATAGATAGATAGATAGATAGATAGATAGATAGATAGATGCATAGATAGATGCATAGATAGATAGATGCATAGATAGATAGATAGATAAATAGATAGACAGATAGATAGATAGATAGATAGATAGATAGATAGATAGATAGACAGACAGACAGACAGACAGATAGATAGATAGATAGATAGATAGATAGATAGATAGATAGATAGATAGATGCATAAGATAGATAGATGCATAAGATAGATAGATGCATAGATAGATAGGGATAGATAGATAGACAGATAGACAGACAGATAGATTGATAGATAGATAGATAGATAGATAGATAGATAGATAGATAGATAGATAGTCAGATAGATGCATAGATAGATAGATAGATAGATAGATAGATAGATAGATAGATAGATAGATAGATTGATAGATAGATAGATAGATAGATAGATAGATAGATAGATAGATAGATAGATAGATAG
>JAUCBL010001107.1:17500-23798 GCA_033807585.1 Hydrophis major | reverse complement strand
CAACCCAACCCCCGGACTTCCGAAGAGAACTTGTCGAGGGAAGAGGTCGGGGCAGGTCAGGTTGGTCGTGGCCACCGCACCTGAATGGCGCAACTACATTCTTTCGGAAAGGTCTGGCTGAGAGACTTGGCAAAAATCCCAGGAGGTGAGGGAGGGTAGAAGAAAACTGGTGCGCGAGACCGGTCGGCTGGTGTTCGCACTGGGGGAAGAGGAGCTGTCGGAGCGCCAGCCGCGGCGGGAGCGAGTGAGTGCCAGAAAGGCAAGCCCGCTTGCCTTCGTCTCTCGTGCAGTGGCAGGAAGCCGGGCATTGCCGGGGGCTCTAAGCGACCCAGCAGTCAGCAGGGCAGGTTAAGAAAGCAGCCTCCTGAGTAACGGTTCCGAGTGCTGCAGCTTGATCCGAGCTCGAGCACGTCCACACGGCATGCCGAATTTGGCGCTTAGTGGAACTCTGCAGGTTTGCCAATGCACTCTGGGACCAAGAAGCTACCCGCACAGGCTGAGCTGGCACGATGCACAGGATGGAAAGTGGTTGGCTGCGTGGGTGTCGTGGGAACACGGCCATTCGCTGATAAGGGTGTCGATACACACCCGCGCGTGGGAGGAAAATTAAGACATCCTCGAAAAGACGGCCGAGCCGTTTTTTTTTCGGGGCTCAACAACAACAACAACAACAACAACAACAACAACAACAACAACAAACAACTACAACTACAACTACAACAACAAGACCCGGCCTTAGTTTATGAGAAACACGGTAGCTATCTAAAAGCGAAATACCACCAACCACGAAATACATCGTTCGCAAAATCTCCAGAACCCTAAAAGCCTACAGACCTGACATTCCTCTTGGCTTCCAGGGGCTCACTAAGAAAGGAGTTTTCGAAAGGACCACGGGAGCACGAGCATTTCGGATAGGATGATGAACAGGCTCTGATGCTAAGGAGATCTACTCCCCCTACCCGCCTGAAAAAAGGGGGAGAAAGAAACCTGTTCCGAACGCACAGGGCATGAAAGAAAACAAAGCAGGAGAAACCTCGTTACAAAATGTATGGGATGCCATGAAAGCGTATAGCAGAGGGGAGGGGGGCGATCGTAACCTATACAAGAAGAAGGGAATATTAAAAAGAGACAAAGGCAACAATCCCGAGAACAAGAGCATCCAAAATTGCAGAAGGATCTGCAATTGGAGAAGGATTGCGGTGGGGTGGGGGGTGGGGGAAAATTGGGGTATGGAATAGATGTAGATAAACGGCAGACATTACGGCCTAGGAATTATAAGTTAGCTCCGTCAACGGCCTATAAAGAGAATTTGTAGAAGATGTTCTACAGGTGGCATTTATCCCCCGTGAGAATTGCTAAGATGTTTAAAGACAAGTCGGCGAAGTGCTGGGAAGGTCAGAGGACACCAGGAACGTACTACCACACGTGGTGGACGTGCACAGAGGCTAAAAGGTATTGGACTGGAACGCACACGCGGCTGGAGAAGATGATAAAACAACCTACAGACTTCACACCGGAGACATTTCTATTGGGGATTTTGCCTGAGGGTTATAACCAAGAGTTAGCGTACTTGATTATCCCTACGCGGCATGAACCGCAGCTAGGATTGTATTTATATGCACAAAATTTGGAGAAATGAAAAAATTCCGAGAGAGGAGGAAATAACTAAAAAAAAAAATATCATGGAACGTGCAGAAATGAGTAGCTTGACAATGGCGATTAGAGAACAAGAAGAAAAAGACGGCTATAAAATTTGGAATTTATTTGATGAACGGCTGGATAGAAGAGGAAAGAATGGAATGACACAAGTACTACATATACGATATTGTTATTGATACACGGATGACTTAGAGAGAGTAAGAAGAGGGAATTTGAAATATATTACTGAAAGTCGATAATCATAAAGAGTGATGTATGCGATATAAAACACTGAGTGATTGATGTATGCGATATAAAACACTGATTAGAACACTGATTATAAACACGCACAAGTTAAACATGGACGATAACATTACTCGGCGCACGAAGAAATACGTACCCAACTGACACACGGTGGAACAGAAAGAAGGTCTTAGACGTTGGTTTTGTGGTGGTGGTGGTGGTGGTGGTTGTAAAAATAAAGAACTTCTGTACAGGTACATATACGTATACGTATAGGTACGTATATATATATATATATATATATATATATATATATATATATATATATATATATACATACATACATACATACATACATACATACGTATACATATAGATAGATAGATATAGTTGTATATATAGATATAGATATAGATATAGATATAGATATGTATATGCATGTATCTATATCTATATCTATATCTATATCTATATCCATATATATGCATATCTCCACACACACACACACACACACACACACACACACACACACACACACACATATGCATATATATATATACATATATATATACACACACACACATACGTACACACAGACATATATATATATAGGTAAACATATTTTTATGGGGGGAGGGAAAGAGCAACTTCCCCCCCCACCCAAAATCTCTGTATGAAAACAAATGCAAAAGGCCAGCACCAGGAGAGGCGTTTCACTTTCAGTTTTGGTTTCACAGCAGCAGGCAGCCTGACTACAGAACAGTTGCCCTAAGCCACGCCCAGGCTCCGAGCCGTCTCCTTCTGGCTTCACACAGCAAACACTGTTTCGGTTTGCAAAGGAGGAGTTTCTCAACTCCTCCCTCTCTCACACTGAGAGGAGCGCTGCTGGCCAGATGACTCACGATGGAGGCTGGTAGGGAGAGGCCTGTTTCCCCCCTCCCCCGCGCCCCCCACCCCTTCCCCCTCTTATTTGCTCCCCCCCCCCTTTTTTTTTTTTTTTTTTGGTATTCTGTTGGTGTTCAGAGGTTCCAGGCTTAGAATAGGGGGACTGGGCATAAAAGGGACACCTTGAAATAAGGGAAGATGATGGCAGGCAGCTAAACTTCTTCTCCTTCTCCTTCTCCTTCTCCTTCTCCTTCTCCTTCTCCTTCTTCTTTTTAAAGAATTTTATTGATTTTCTACAGACAAACAAGACATTAAAACATCAACTCTCATATGTACTTCCAGCGTGTCGGTTGGTTCATCAGTTTTGTGCATTCATTTTGTAGTCTCGATTACAATTATGTTACACTCATACAACTCATATTGTCAATCCAAACTTATGTATCCTAATATCGCTATTAAAAAAAATAAAACAAAAAAACTTTTGACTATACTTTGAATCATTCGTGCTTTATGAGATAACAATACTCGAAAGAGTTTATTCTGTAACAAATCATATAATCATACCAAATCAATCCTAAAAAGCACTTTATAAATATAGTATACTGTCTAACATTCTAAATATTCCTATTATCGTATTTTATCATCTAGCCATTGATAAAAAAGATCCCAAATTTCATAAAATTGTTTATCCTCTTGCTCTCTAATTTCAAATAAAGAACTTCTCATCTCAGCACATGCCAATATTTTTTCTTAATAATTTCTTCCTGTCATGGTATTTTCTCATTCTTCCAGTTTTTAGCAAATACAATCCTAGCCGCTGTTAATCCATTTACAATCAAATCTTTTACTATATGTATCAGGTAAGATTCCCAATAAAAAGATCTCTGGTTTCAGGTCTATGTGTTTCTTTGTCATTTTTTCCAACCACATGCGAATTTTAGTCCAATATTTTCGAGCGTCCTCACAAGTCATATTACCACATATGGTAACACGAGCCAGGTATCTGATGACATTTCCAGCATTTTTCAGATTTGTTCTTAAACCTTCTTGCTATTCTTGTCGGGGGAAAGCGCCACCTGCAAAACATCTTATACAAGTTTTTTCTGGGTAAAAATATTCATCTTAATGGTTGAAATTCTCCTTATGAATGACAATTGCAAGTTTTCCCATTTCTTCAAGTCTGTAGCTATCTGTCGTTTCAGTTTACTATAATTATTCTCTTTTCATGTGCTACATCTCGCTGTCAAATATATCCCCAGATACTTCACCTTATTCCTAGCTTGGATTTTCAAGAGGTCTGCCAGTTCTTCTCAGTGACATGTTCTTTGTCGAAATCTTTGTTTTATCTTTATTTATTTATTTATTTATTTATTTTCAAACCAGCCATCTCACCATAGGTCTCTATCTTTTCCAATAACTTTGGAGCTGTTTCGAGCGGATCTTCCAGAATCAAAGCTAAATCATCAGCAAAAGCTTGTAGTTTGAATTCTTCCTTTTTAATTTTCATTCCTTTTATGCTTTTATCATCCCTAATATTTCTATTCAACGCTTCCAAAGTCAACGCAAATAGCAAAGGAGATAGGGGACATCCTTGTCTTGTGCCTTTTCTTATATTAATCAATTCTGTCAATTCTCCCTCCCTCGTTACCTTTGCCGTCTGCATTGCTTGAATAAATTTTCTGGCAAAACCCATCTGTTCCAATAGTAATAACGTAAATCTCCAGTTCACGTTATCCGATGCCTTTGGAGCATCTAGGAATATCAAAGCCGTTCGCTTTTCAGGATGAGCCTCGTAGTATTCCAAAGTATCCAAGATGACTCTCGTATTGTCTCTGATTTGTCTCTTTGGCAGAAATCCATTTTGATCGGGATGGATAAAATGATTTAAATATTTTTAAAGTCTTTCTGCTAAAATTGAAGCAAAAATTTTATAGTCTGCATTCAATTATGAAATCGGTCTCTAGTTCTTAATTTGCAATGGGTCAGCCTCTTCTTTTGGAATAAGCGTAATATAAGCCTCCGACCATGTTTTGGGTATCATCTTCTTTGACGTAACTTCATTGGTTAACTTCTAACAACGGAATGCTCAATAATTCTTGAAATGTCTTATAAAATTCTGCCGGAAGCCCATCTGGACCTGGTGCTTTCCCATTATTTGGTTTCTTAAGCGCTTCGTTTAATCCCGTCATTGTTCTATTGCTTTCTAGCATTTAATCTTCAGTCTCTTTCGGTATCTTCGGTAAGTTAGCATTCCGTAGAGGCTGTTTGACTTTTTCCTCATCAGTATTCTCTTCTTTGTATCGTTGCCCATAAAAATCTCGAATAATTTCCTTTTTCTCCTTATCGCCCTAACAAACTTGGCCTTGATCATCTATCAGCTTCAATATTTTTCTCGATTCCTTCTCCTTTCGCAATTTATATGCTAGCCATCTGCCTGGTTTATTTGCACCTTCGAAGTAATTCTGTTTAGAATTTCTAATTTTCCGTGCCCGTTCTTCTTTCTCTATTCATTCCGCTGTATGTTTAATTACACCCAGCTTCAAGGTAATATCTTTTTTCTGCGGCGTTTTCTGTAATTCTTTTTCAAGTCTTTTAGACTCATCTTCCAGGGCCTCAGAAGCTTGCCTTTTCCTAATATTCTTTTTTCTTGTATAATCTATTACCAAACCTCGAGCGTATGCCTTCGTTGTATCCCAAACATTCTGCGTTGAAGTATCTTCTTTTTTATTTTCTCGAAAGAAAAAAGCCGGTTCCTTCTCCATCCGTCGTATAAAATCTTTTTCCTTTAAGAGAGTATTATTTAATGTCCATCTCGATCTTTCTTTTTTTTTTTTTTTTGTCCCTTCCGTTTAATTGTCATTGGGCCACGGTCTGCCCAAGTACTTGTTTCGATATTTGTTTCTTGAACATTAGATATGAATTCTGTTGAGATCCAAATCATATCTAATCTGGACCGTGATAAACGTCTATTTGAATAAAAAGTATACCGTTTAGCTTTAACATTTCTTTCTCTCTCTCCAAATATCTTTTCAAGTTAATCCGTCTGTCATTTTAAAAAAGGATTCAGGGAGAGTCTTTCTGTTTTGCTTTTTCGGTGTTGCTACGTAGTCCAGTTTATTCTCCGCAATTCCATTAAAGCCTCCCATCGTAACGATATTAACATAGTCCAGTCCGATTATTTTCACGGGTAGTATTTTTTTTTTTTTTTTTGATAGAACTCTTCTTGTTTATCATTGGGAGCAGAAATGGCAATCGAGAGTATTGTTATATTTTTCATATTTTTATATTACTTATACGATTGCATCATGTGATTATATTATTGCTAAACTTCTTAAGTGCCCTCAAGGAGGAAGGTGCTTGTTTTTCTGGAGAATTCAGGAAGCCTCAGGGGTGGTTTTTTCACCCACCCCCACCCCCACCCCCCGCCCCCTTAGGTGAAACACCCTATGGAAGATTTGGGGGGGGGGGGAAAACTTTTCGGTGGTAATAACAGCATTCGCACTCCATATCACCGAGAGGGACTATTTAATCT
>JAUCBL010001107.1:0-5000 GCA_033807585.1 Hydrophis major | reverse complement strand
CACTCTGGGACCAAGAAGCTACCCGCACAGGCTGAGCTGGCACGATGCACAGGATGGAAAGTGGTTGGCTGCGTGGGTGTCGTGGGAACACGGCCATTCGCTGATAAGGGTGTCGATACACACCCGCGCGTGGGAGGAAAATTAAGACATCCTCGAAAAGACGGCCGAGCCGTTTTTTTTTCGGGGCTCAACAACAACAACAACAACAACAACAACAACAACAACAAACAACTACAACTACAACTACAACAACAAGACCCGGCCTTAGTTTATGAGAAACACGGTAGCTATCTAAAAGCGAAATACCACCAACCACGAAATACATCGTTCGCAAAATCTCCAGAACCCTAAAAGCCTACAGACCTGACATTCCTCTTGGCTTCCAGGGGCTCACTAAGAAAGGAGTTTTCGAAAGGACCACGGGAGCACGAGCATTTCGGATAGGATGATGAACAGGCTCTGATGCTAAGGAGATCTACTCCCCCTACCCGCCTGAAAAAAGGGGGAGAAAGAAACCTGTTCCGAACGCACAGGGCATGAAAGAAAACAAAGCAGGAGAAACCTCGTTACAAAATGTATGGGATGCCATGAAAGCGTATAGCAGAGGGGAGGGGGGCGATCGTAACCTATACAAGAAGAAGGGAATATTAAAAAGAGACAAAGGCAACAATCCCGAGAACAAGAGCATCCAAAATTGCAGAAGGATCTGCAATTGGAGAAGGATTGCGGTGGGGTGGGGGGTGGGGGAAAATTGGGGTATGGAATAGATGTAGATAAACGGCAGACATTACGGCCTAGGAATTATAAGTTAGCTCCGTCAACGGCCTATAAAGAGAATTTGTAGAAGATGTTCTACAGGTGGCATTTATCCCCCGTGAGAATTGCTAAGATGTTTAAAGACAAGTCGGCGAAGTGCTGGGAAGGTCAGAGGACACCAGGAACGTACTACCACACGTGGTGGACGTGCACAGAGGCTAAAAGGTATTGGACTGGAACGCACACGCGGCTGGAGAAGATGATAAAACAACCTACAGACTTCACACCGGAGACATTTCTATTGGGGATTTTGCCTGAGGGTTATAACCAAGAGTTAGCGTACTTGATTATCCCTACGCGGCATGAACCGCAGCTAGGATTGTATTTATATGCACAAAATTTGGAGAAATGAAAAAATTCCGAGAGAGGAGGAAATAACTAAAAAAAAAAATATCATGGAACGTGCAGAAATGAGTAGCTTGACAATGGCGATTAGAGAACAAGAAGAAAAAGACGGCTATAAAATTTGGAATTTATTTGATGAACGGCTGGATAGAAGAGGAAAGAATGGAATGACACAAGTACTACATATACGATATTGTTATTGATACACGGATGACTTAGAGAGAGTAAGAAGAGGGAATTTGAAATATATTACTGAAAGTCGATAATCATAAAGAGTGATGTATGCGATATAAAACACTGAGTGATTGATGTATGCGATATAAAACACTGATTAGAACACTGATTATAAACACGCACAAGTTAAACATGGACGATAACATTACTCGGCGCACGAAGAAATACGTACCCAACTGACACACGGTGGAACAGAAAGAAGGTCTTAGACGTTGGTTTTGTGGTGGTGGTGGTGGTGGTGGTTGTAAAAATAAAGAACTTCTGTACAGGTACATATACGTATACGTATAGGTACGTATATATATATATATATATATATATATATATATATATATATATATATATATATACATACATACATACATACATACATACATACGTATACATATAGATAGATAGATATAGTTGTATATATAGATATAGATATAGATATAGATATAGATATGTATATGCATGTATCTATATCTATATCTATATCTATATCTATATCCATATATATGCATATCTCCACACACACACACACACACACACACACACACACACACACACACACACATATGCATATATATATATACATATATATATACACACACACACATACGTACACACAGACATATATATATATAGGTAAACATATTTTTATGGGGGGAGGGAAAGAGCAACTTCCCCCCCCACCCAAAATCTCTGTATGAAAACAAATGCAAAAGGCCAGCACCAGGAGAGGCGTTTCACTTTCAGTTTTGGTTTCACAGCAGCAGGCAGCCTGACTACAGAACAGTTGCCCTAAGCCACGCCCAGGCTCCGAGCCGTCTCCTTCTGGCTTCACACAGCAAACACTGTTTCGGTTTGCAAAGGAGGAGTTTCTCAACTCCTCCCTCTCTCACACTGAGAGGAGCGCTGCTGGCCAGATGACTCACGATGGAGGCTGGTAGGGAGAGGCCTGTTTCCCCCCTCCCCCGCGCCCCCCACCCCTTCCCCCTCTTATTTGCTCCCCCCCCCCTTTTTTTTTTTTTTTTTTGGTATTCTGTTGGTGTTCAGAGGTTCCAGGCTTAGAATAGGGGGACTGGGCATAAAAGGGACACCTTGAAATAAGGGAAGATGATGGCAGGCAGCTAAACTTCTTCTCCTTCTCCTTCTCCTTCTCCTTCTCCTTCTCCTTCTCCTTCTTCTTTTTAAAGAATTTTATTGATTTTCTACAGACAAACAAGACATTAAAACATCAACTCTCATATGTACTTCCAGCGTGTCGGTTGGTTCATCAGTTTTGTGCATTCATTTTGTAGTCTCGATTACAATTATGTTACACTCATACAACTCATATTGTCAATCCAAACTTATGTATCCTAATATCGCTATTAAAAAAAATAAAACAAAAAAACTTTTGACTATACTTTGAATCATTCGTGCTTTATGAGATAACAATACTCGAAAGAGTTTATTCTGTAACAAATCATATAATCATACCAAATCAATCCTAAAAAGCACTTTATAAATATAGTATACTGTCTAACATTCTAAATATTCCTATTATCGTATTTTATCATCTAGCCATTGATAAAAAAGATCCCAAATTTCATAAAATTGTTTATCCTCTTGCTCTCTAATTTCAAATAAAGAACTTCTCATCTCAGCACATGCCAATATTTTTTCTTAATAATTTCTTCCTGTCATGGTATTTTCTCATTCTTCCAGTTTTTAGCAAATACAATCCTAGCCGCTGTTAATCCATTTACAATCAAATCTTTTACTATATGTATCAGGTAAGATTCCCAATAAAAAGATCTCTGGTTTCAGGTCTATGTGTTTCTTTGTCATTTTTTCCAACCACATGCGAATTTTAGTCCAATATTTTCGAGCGTCCTCACAAGTCATATTACCACATATGGTAACACGAGCCAGGTATCTGATGACATTTCCAGCATTTTTCAGATTTGTTCTTAAACCTTCTTGCTATTCTTGTCGGGGGAAAGCGCCACCTGCAAAACATCTTATACAAGTTTTTTCTGGGTAAAAATATTCATCTTAATGGTTGAAATTCTCCTTATGAATGACAATTGCAAGTTTTCCCATTTCTTCAAGTCTGTAGCTATCTGTCGTTTCAGTTTACTATAATTATTCTCTTTTCATGTGCTACATCTCGCTGTCAAATATATCCCCAGATACTTCACCTTATTCCTAGCTTGGATTTTCAAGAGGTCTGCCAGTTCTTCTCAGTGACATGTTCTTTGTCGAAATCTTTGTTTTATCTTTATTTATTTATTTATTTATTTATTTTCAAACCAGCCATCTCACCATAGGTCTCTATCTTTTCCAATAACTTTGGAGCTGTTTCGAGCGGATCTTCCAGAATCAAAGCTAAATCATCAGCAAAAGCTTGTAGTTTGAATTCTTCCTTTTTAATTTTCATTCCTTTTATGCTTTTATCATCCCTAATATTTCTATTCAACGCTTCCAAAGTCAACGCAAATAGCAAAGGAGATAGGGGACATCCTTGTCTTGTGCCTTTTCTTATATTAATCAATTCTGTCAATTCTCCCTCCCTCGTTACCTTTGCCGTCTGCATTGCTTGAATAAATTTTCTGGCAAAACCCATCTGTTCCAATAGTAATAACGTAAATCTCCAGTTCACGTTATCCGATGCCTTTGGAGCATCTAGGAATATCAAAGCCGTTCGCTTTTCAGGATGAGCCTCGTAGTATTCCAAAGTATCCAAGATGACTCTCGTATTGTCTCTGATTTGTCTCTTTGGCAGAAATCCATTTTGATCGGGATGGATAAAATGATTTAAATATTTTTAAAGTCTTTCTGCTAAAATTGAAGCAAAAATTTTATAGTCTGCATTCAATTATGAAATCGGTCTCTAGTTCTTAATTTGCAATGGGTCAGCCTCTTCTTTTGGAATAAGCGTAATATAAGCCTCCGACCATGTTTTGGGTATCATCTTCTTTGACGTAACTTCATTGGTTAACTTCTAACAACGGAATGCTCAATAATTCTTGAAATGTCTTATAAAATTCTGCCGGAAGCCCATCTGGACCTGGTGCTTTCCCATTATTTGGTTTCTTAAGCGCTTCGTTTAATCCCGTCATTGTTCTATTGCTTTCTAGCATTTAATCTTCAGTCTCTTTCGGTATCTTCGGTAAGTTAGCATTCCGTAGAGGCTGTTTGACTTTTTCCTCATCAGTATTCTCTTCTTTGTATCGTTGCCCATAAAAATCTCGAATAATTTCCTTTTTCTCCTTATCGCCCTAACAAACTTGGCCTTGATCATCTATCAGCTTCAATATTTTTCTCGATTCCTTCTCCTTTCGCAATTTATATGCTAGCCATCTGCCTGGTTTATTTGCACCTTCGAAGTAATTCTGTTTAGAATTTCTAATTTTCCGTGCCCGTTCTTCTTTCTCTATTCATTCCGCTGTATGTTTAATTACACCCAGCTTCAAGGTAATATCTTTTTTCTGCGGCGTTTTCTGTAATTCTTTTTCAAGTCTTTTAGACTCATCTTCCAGGGCCTCAGAAGCTTGCCTTTTCCTAATATTCTTTTTTCTTGTATAATCTATTACCAAACCTCGAGCGTATGCCTTCGTTGTATCCCAAACATTCTG
>JAUCBL010001105.1:0-23851 GCA_033807585.1 Hydrophis major | reverse complement strand
TCTAATACTAATTCTAATTCTAATTCTAATTCTAATTCTAATTCTAATTTTAATTCTAATTCTAATTCTAATTCTAATTCTAATTCTAATTCTAATTCTAATCTAATTCTAAATCTAATTCTAATTCTAATTCTAATTCTAGTTCTAGTTCTAGTTCTGTTTCTGTTTCTGTTTCTGTTTCTGTTTCTGTTTCTGTTTCTGTTTCTGATTCTGATTCTGATTCTGATTCTGATTCTGATTCTGATTCTGATTCTGATTCTGATTCTGATTCTGATTCTGATTCTGATTCTGATTCTGATTCTGATTCTGATTCTGATTCTACTCTATTCTGTATTCTATTCTGCTCTACTCTATTCTAATTTCTATTCTATTCTATTATATTTCATTCTATTCTATTCTATTCTATTCTATTCTATTCTATTCTATTCTATTCTATTCTATTCTATTCTACTCTATTCTAATTCTATTCCATTCCATTCTATTCTATTCTTCTCTATTCTGTATTCTATTCTAATCTCCTCTCCTCTAGTCTACTCTATTTTAATTCTACTCTACTCTACTCTATTCTAATTCTAATTCTACTCTACTCTACTTTACTCTATTCTAATTCTATTCTATTCTACTCTACTCTGCTCTACTCTACTCTACTCTACTCTAATTCTATTCTATTCTTTTCTATTCTATTCTACTCTACTCTACACTAATCTACTCCTATTCTATTCTATTCTATTCTATTCTATTCTATTCTATTCTATTCTATTCTATTCTATTCTATTCTATTCTATTCTATTCTATTCTATTCTATTCTATTCTACTCCATTCTAATTCTATTCCATTCCATTCCATTCTATTCTATTCTATTCTTCTCTATTCTGTATTGTATTCTAATCTACTCTAGTCTAGTGTACTCTATTGTAATTCTACTATACTCTACTCTGCTCTACTCTACTCTACTCTTCTCTACTGTATTCTAATTCTATTCCACTCTACTCTATTCTAATTCTATTCTACTCTTAGCTACTCTATTCTGTATTCTATTCTAATTCTAATTCTAATTCTGATTCTGATTCTGATTCTGATTCTGATTCTGATTCTGATTCTGATTCTGATTCTGATTCTGATTCTGATTCTGATTCTGATTCTGATTCTGATTCTGATTCTGATTCTGATTCTGATTCTGATTCTGATTCTGATTCTGATTCTGATTCTGATTCTGATTCTGATTCAACTCTATTCTGTATTCTATTCTGCTCTACTCTATTCTAATTTCTATTCTATTCTATTCTATTCTATTCTATTTTATTCTATTCTATTCTATTCTATTTCCTTCTATTCTATTCTATTCTATTCTAATTCTATTCCATTCCATTCAATTCTATTCTTCTCTATTCTGTATTCTATTCTACTCTATTGTAATTCTAATTCTAATTCTAATTCTAATTCTAATTCTAATTCTAATTCTAATTCTAATTCTAATTCTAATTCTGTTTCTGTTTCTGTTTCTGTTTCTGTTTCTGTTTCTGTTTCTGTTTCTGTTCTGTTTCTGTTTCTGATTCTGATTCTGATTCTGATTCTGATTCTGATTCTGATTCTGATTCTGATTCTGATTCTGATTCTGATTCTGTTTCTGTTTCTGTTTCTGATTCTGATTCTGATTCTGATTCTGATTCTGATTCTGATTCTGATTCTGATTCTGATTCTACTCTATTCTGTATTCTATTCTGCTCTACTCGATTCTAACTTCTCTTCTATTCTGTTCTATTTTATTCAATTCAATTCAATTCTATTCTACTCTAACCTAATTCTATTCTAAACTACGCTACTCTATTCTAAACTACGCTACTCTATTCTAATTCTATTCCATTCTATTCCATTCTATTCTATTCTATTCTATTCTATTCTATTCTATTCTATTCTATTCTATTCTATTCTACTCTACTCTACTCTACTCTACTCTACTCTACTCTACTCCTATTCTATTCTATTCTATTCTATTCTATTCTATTCTATTCTATTCTATTCTATTCTACTCTATTCTAATTCTATTCCATTCCATTCCATTCTATTCTATTCTATTCTTCTCTATTCTGTATTGTATTCTAATCTACTCTAGTCTAGTGTACTCTATTGTAATTCTACTCTACTCTACTCTTCTCTACTGTATTCTAATTCTATTCCACTCTACTCTATTCTAATTCTATTCTACTCTTAGCTACTCTATTCTGTATTCTATTCTAATTCTAATTCTAATTCTAATTCTAATTCTGATTCTGATTCTGATTCTGATTCTGATTCTGATTCTGATTCTGATTCTGATTCTGATTCTGATTCTGATTCTGATTCTGATTCTGATTCTGATTCTGATTCTGATTCTGATTCTGATTCTGATTCTACTCTATTCTGTATTCTATTCTGCTCTACTCTATTCTAATTTCTCTATTCTATTCTATTTTATTCTATTCTATTCTATTCTATTTCCTTCTATTCTATTCTATTCTATTCTAATTCTATTCCATTCCATTCCATTCTATTCTTCTCTATTCTGTATTCTACTCTATTCTAATTCTAATTCTAATTCTAATTCTAATTCTAATTCTAATTCTAATTCTAATTCTGTTTCTGTTTCTGTTTCTGTTTCTGTTTCTGTTTCTGTTTCTGTTTCTGTTTCTGTTTCTGTTTCTGTTTCTGATTCTGATTCTGATTCTGATTCTGATTCTGATTCTGATTCTGATTCTGATTCTGATTCTGATTCTGATTCTGATTCTGATTCTGATTCTGATTCTGATTCTGATTCTGATTCTGATTCTGATTCTGATTCTGATTCTGATTCTGATTCTGATTCTACTCTGTTCTGTATTCTATTCTGCTCTACTCGATTCTAACTTCTCTTCTATTCTGTTCTATTTTATTCAATTCAATTCAATTCTATTCTACTCTAACCTAATTCTATTCTAAACTACGCTACTCTATTCTAAACTACGCTACTCTATTCTAATTCTATTCCATTCTATTCCATTCTATTCTATTCTATTCTATTCTATTCTATTCTATTCTATTCTATTCTATTCTACTCTACTCTACTCTACTCTACTCTACTCTACTCCTATTCTATTCTATTCTATTCTATTCTATTCTATTCTATTCTATTCTATTCTATTCTATTCTATTCTACTCTATTCTAATTCTATTCCATTCCATTCCATTCTATTCTATTCTATTCTTCTCTATTCTGTATTGTATTCTAATCTACTCTAGTCTAGTGTACTCTATTGTAATTCTACTCTACTCTACTCTTCTCTACTGTATTCTAATTCTATTCCACTCTACTCTATTCTAATTCTATTCTACTCTTAGCTACTCTATTCTGTATTCTATTCTAATTCTAATTCTAATTCTAATTCTGATTCTGATTCTGATTCTGATTCTGATTCTGATTCTGATTCTGATTCTGATTCTGATTCTGATTCTGATTCTGATTCTGATTCTGATTCTGATTCTGATTCTGATTCTGATTCTGATTCTGATTCTGATTCTGATTCTACTCTATTCTGTATTCTATTCTGCTCTACTCTATTCTAATTTCTATTCTATTCTATTTTATTCTATTCTATTCTATTCTATTTCCTTCTATTCTATTCTATTCTATTCTAATTCTATTCCATTCCATTCCATTCTATTCTTCTCTATTCTGTATTCTATTCTACTCTATTCTAATTCTAATTCTAATTCTAATTCTAATTCTAATTCTAATTCTAATTCTAATTCTAATTCTAATTCTAATTCTGTTTCTGTTTCTGTTTCTGTTTCTGTTTCTGTTTCTGTTTCTGTTTCTGTTTCTGTTTCTGTTTCTGTTTCTGATTCTGATTCTGATTCTGATTCTGATTCTGATTCTGATTCTGATTCTGATTCTGATTCTGATTCTGATTCTGATTCTGATTCTGATTCTGATTCTGATTCTGATTCTGATTCTGATTCTGATTCTGATTCTGATTCTGATTCTACTCTGTTCTGTATTCTATTCTGCTCTACTCGATTCTAACTTCTCTTCTATTCTGTTCTATTTTATTCAATTCAATTCAATTCTATTCTACTCTAACCTAATTCTATTCTAAACTACGCTACTCTATTCTAAACTACGCTACTCTATTCTAATTCTATTCCATTCCATTCCATTCCATTCTATTCTATTCTATTCTATTCTATTCTATTCTATTCTATTCTATTCTATTCTATTCTATTCTATTCTATTCTATTCTACTCTACTCTACTCTACTCCTATTCTATTCTATTCTATTCTATTCTACTCTATTCTAATTCTATTCCATTCCATTCCATTCTATTCTATTCTATTCTTCTCTATTCTGTATTGTATTCTAATCTACTCTAGTCTAGTGTACTCTATTGTAATTCTACTCTACTCTACTCTTCTCTACTGTATTCTAATTCTATTCCACTCTGCTCTATTCTAATTCTATTCTACTCTTAGCTACTCTATTCTGTATTCTATTCTAATTCTAATTCTAATACTAATTCTAATTCTAATTCTAATTCTAATTCTAATTCTAATTCTAATTCTAATTCTAATTCTAATTCTAATTCTAATTCTGTTTCTGTTTCTGTTTCTGTTTCTGTTTCTGTTTCTGTTTCTGTTTCTGTTTCTGTTTCTGTTTCTGTTTCTGTTTCTGTTTCTGTTTCTGATTCTGATTCTGATTCTGATTCTGATTCTACTCTATTCTGTATTCTATTCTGCTCTACTCGATTCTAACTTCTCTTCTATTCTGTTCTATTTTATTCAATTCAATTCAATTCTATTCTACTCTAACCTAATTCTATTCTAAACTACGCTACTCTATTCTAAACTACGCTACTCTATTCTAATTCTATTCCATTCTATTCTATTCTATTCTATTCTATTCTATTCTATTCTATTCTATTCTATTCTATTCTATTCTATTCTATTCTATTCTATTCTATTCTATTCTACTCTACTCTACTCTACTCCTATTCTATTCTATTCTATTCTTTTCCACTCTATTCTAATTCTATTCCACTCTATTCTATTCTAATTCGATTCTACTCTTATCTACTCTATTCTGTATTCAATTCTAATTCTAATTCCAATTCCAATTCCAATTCCAATTCCAATTCCAATTCCAATTCCAATTCCAATTCCAATTCCAATTCCAATTCCAATTCCAATTCCAATTCCAATTCCAATTCCAATTCCAATTCCAATTCCAATTCCAATTCTAATTCTAATTCTAATTCTAATTCTAATTCTAATTCTAATTCTACTCTATTCTGTATTCTATTCTGCTCTACTCTATTCTAATTTCTATTCTATTTCATTCTATTCTATTCTATTCTATTCTATTCTATTCTATTCTATTCTATTCTATTCTATTCTATTTCATTCTATTCTATTCTATTCCATTCCATTCCATTCTATTCTATTCTATTCTATTCTATTCTATTCTATTCTATTCTATTCTATTCTATTCTATTCTATTCTACTCTATTCTAATTCTATTCCATTCCATTCTATTCTATTCTTCTCTATTCTGTATTCTATTCTACTCTACTCTACTCTAGTCTACTCTATTGTAATTCTACTCTACTCTACTCTACTCTATTCTAATTCTAATTCTACTCTACTCTACTTTACGCTATTCTAATTCTATTCTATTCTACTCTACTCTGCTCTACTCTACTCTACTCTACTCTAATTCTATTCTATTCTTTTCTATTCTATTCTACTCTACTCTACACTAATCTACTCCTATTCTATTCTATTCTATTCTATTCTATTCTATTCTATTCTATTCTATTCTATTCTATTCTATTCTATTCTGTTCTATTTTGTTCTATTCTATTCTATTCTATTCTATTCTATTCTATTCTATTCTATTCTATTCTATTCTATTCTACTCTATTCTAATTCTATTCCATTCCATTCTATTCTATTCTTCTCTATTCTGTATGCTATTCTACTCTACTCTACTCTAGTCTACTCTATTGTAATTCTACTCTACTCTACTCTATTCTAATTCTAATAATACTCTAATCTACTTCACGCTATTCTACTCTACTCTTCTCTTCTGTATTCTAATTCTATTCCACTCTACTCTATTCTAATTCAATTCTACTCTTATCTACTCTATTCTGTATTCTATTCTAATTCTAATTCTAATTCTAATACTAATTCTAATTCTAATTCTAATTCTAATTCTAATTCTAATTCTAATTCTAATTCTAATTATAATTCTAATTCTAATTCTAGTTCTAGTTCTAGTTCTAGTTCTAGTTCTAGTTCTAGTTCTGTTTCTGTTTCTGTTTCTGTTTCTGTTTCTGTTTCTGTTTCTGTTTCTGATTCTGATTCTGATTCTGATTCTGATTCTGATTCTGATTCTGATTCTGATTCTGATTCTGATTCTGATTCTGATTCTGATTCTGATTCTGATTCTGATTCTGATTCTGATTCTGATTCTGATTCTGATTCTGATTCTGATTCTACTCTATTCTGTATTCTATTCTGCTCTACTCTATTCTAATTTCTATTCTATTCTATTCTATTTCATTCTATTCTATTCTATTCTATTCTATTCTACTCTATTCTAATTCTATTCCATTCCATTCTATTCTATTCTTCTCTATTCTGTATTCTATTCTAATCTACTCTACTCTAGTCTACTCTGTTGTAATTCTACTCTACTCTACTCTATTCTAATTCTAATTCTAATTCTACTCTACTCTACTTTACGCTATTCTAATTCTATTCTATTCTACTCTACTCTGCTCTACTCTACTCTACTCTTCTCTTCTGTATTCTAATTCTATTCCACTCTACTCTATTCTAATTCGATTCTACTCTTATCTACTCTATTCTGTATTCTATTCTAATTCTAATTCTAATTCTAATTCCAATTCCAATTCCAATTCCAATTCCAATTCCAATTCCAATTCCAATTCTAATTCTAATTCTAATTCTAATTCTAATTCTAATTCTAATTCTAATTCTAATTCTAATTCTAATTCTAATTCTAATTCTAATTCTAATTCTAATTCTAATTCTAATTCTAATTCTAATTCTAATTCTAATTCTAATTCTAATTCTAATTCTAATTCTAATTCTAATTCTAATTCTAATTCTAATTCTAATTCTAATTCTAATTCTAATTCTAATTCTAATTCTAATTCTAATTCTAATTCTAATTCTAATTCTACTCTTCTCTTCTTCATTCTAATTCTATTCCACTCTACTCTGTTCTAATTCGATTCTACTCTTAGCTACTCTATTCTGTATTCTATTCTACTCTATTCTAATTCTAATTCTAATTCTAATTCTAATTCTAATTCTAATTCTAATTCTAATTCTAATTCTAATTCTAATTCTAATTCTAATTCTAATTCTAATTCTAATTCTAATTCTAATTCTAATTCTAATTCTAATTCTAATTCTAATTCTAATTCTAATTCTAATTCTAATTCTAATTCTAATTCTAATTCTAATTCTAATTCTAATTCTAATTCTAATTCTAATTCTAATTCTAATTCTAATGTACTCTATTGTAATTCTACTATACTCTACTCTGCTCTACTCTAATCTACTCTTCTCTACTGTATTCTAATTCTATTCTACTCTACTCTATTCTAATTCTATTCTATTCTATTCTATTCTATTCTATTCTATTCTCCTCTATTCTAATTCTATTCTACTCTAATCTATTCTGCTCTACTCTGCTCTACTCTGTTCTAATTCGATTCTACTCTACTCTGCTTTATTCTAATTCTACTCTACTCTACTCTACTCTATTCTAATTCTAATTCTACTCTACTCTACTTTACGCTATTCTAAGTCTATTCTATTCTACTCTACTCTGCTCTACTCTACTTTACTCTTCTCTTCTGTATTCTAATTCTATTCCACTCTACTCTATTCTAATTCGATTCTACTCTTATCTACTCTATTCTGTATTCTATTCCAATTCCAATTCCAATTCCAATTCCAATTCCAATTCCAATTCCAATTCCAATTCCAATTCCAATTCCAATTCCAATTCCAATTCCAATTCCAATTCTAATTTAAATTCTAATTCTAATTCTAATTCTAATTCTAATTCTAATTCTAATTCTAATTCTAATTCTAATTCTAATTCTAATTCTAATTCTAATTCTAATTCTAATTCTAATTCTAATTCTAATTCTAATTCTAATTCTAATTCTATTCTATTCTACTCTATTCTACTCTATTCTAATTCTATTCCATTCCATTCTATTCTATTCTTCTCTATTCTGTATTCTATTCTACTCTACTCTTTTCTAGTCTACTCTATTGTAATTCTACTCTACTCTACTCTATTCTAATTCTCATTCTATTCTACTCTACTTTACGCTATTCTAATTCTATTCTATTCCACTCTACTCTATTCTAATTCGATTCTACTCTTAGCTACTCTATTCTGTATTCTATTCTACTCCTAATTCTAATTCTAATTCTAATTCTAATTCTAATTCTAATTCTAATTCTAATTCTAATTCTAATTCTAATTCTAATTCTAATTCTAATTCTAATTCTAATTCTAATTCTAATTCTAATTCTAATTCTAATTCTAATTCTAATTCTAATTCTAATTCTAATTCTAATTCTAATTCTAATTCTAATTCTAATTCTAATTCTAATTCTGTTTCTGATTCTGATTCTGATTCTGATTCTGATTCTACTCTATTCTGTATTCTATTCTGCTCTACTCGACTCTAACTTCTCTTCTATTCTGTTCTATTTTATTCAATTCAATTCAATTCTATTCTACTCTAACCTAATTCTATTCTAAACTACGCTACTCTATTCTAAACTACGCTACTCTATTCTAATTCTAATTCTATTCCATTCCATTCTATTCTATTCTATTCTATTCTATTCTATTCTATTCTATTCTATTCTACTCTACTCTACTCTACTCTACTCCTATTCTATTCTATTCTATTCTATTCTACTCTATTCTAATTCGATTCTACTCTTATCTACTCTATTCTGTTTTCTATTCTAATTCTAATTCTAATTCCAATTCCAATTCCAATTCCAATTCCAATTCCAATTCCAATTCCAATTCCAATTCCAATTCCAATTCCAATTCCAATTCCAATTCCAATTCCAATTCCAATTCTAATTCTAATTCTAATTCTAATTCTAATTCTAATTCTAATTCTAATTCTAATTCTAATTCTAATTCTAATTCTAATTCTAATTCTAATCTATTCTGTATTCTATTCTGCTCTACTCTATTCTAATTTCTATTCTATTTCATTCTATTCTATTCTATTCTATTCTATTCTATTCTATTCTATTCTATTCTATTCTATTCTATTCTATTCTATTCTATTCTATTCTATTCTATTCTATTCTATTCTATTCTACTCTATTCTAATTCTATTCCATTCCATTCTATTCTATTCTTCTCTATTCTGTATTCTATTCTACTCTACTCTACTCTAGTCTACTCTATTGTAATTCTACTCTACTCTACTCTACTCTATTCTAATTCTAATTCTACTCTACTCTACTTTACGCTATTCTAATTCTATTCTATTCTACTCTACTCTGCTCTACTCTACTCTACTCTTCTCTTCTCTTCTGTATTCTAATTCTATTCCACTCTACTCTATTCTAATTCGATTCTACTCTTATCTACTCTATTCTGTATTCTATTCTAATTCCAATTCCAATTCCAATTCCAATTCCAATTCCAATTCCAATTCCAATTCCAATTCCAATTCCAATTCCAATTCCAATTCCAATTCCAATTCCAATTCCAATTCCAATTCCAATTCCAATTCTAATTCTAATTCTAATTCTAATTCTAATTCTAATTCTAATTCTAATTCTAATTCTAATTCTAATTCTACTCTATTCTGTATTCTATTCTGCTCTACTCTATTCTAATTTCTATTCTATTCTATTCTATTCTATTCTATTCTATTCTATTCTATTCTATTCTATTCTATTCTACTCTATTCTAATTCTATTCTATTCTATTCTACTCTATTCTATATTCTATTCTGCTCTACTCGATTCTAACTTCTATTCTATTCGGTTCTATTTTATTCAATTCAATTCAATTCTATTCTACTCTATCCTAATTCTATTCTAAACTACACTACTCTATTCTAATTCTATTCCATTCCATTCCATTCTATTCTATTCTATTCTTCTCTATTCTGTATTGTATTCTAATCTACTCTAGTCTAATGTACTCTATTGTAATTCTACTCTACTCTACTCTGCTCTACTCTACTCTACTCTTCTCTACTGTATTCTAATTCTATTCCACTCTACTCTATTCTAATTCTATTCTACTCTTAGCTACTCTATTCTGTATTCTATTCTAATTCTAATTCTAATTCTAATTCTAATTCTAATTCTAATTCTAATTCTAATTCTAATTCTAATTCTAATTCTAATTCTAATTCTAATTCTAATTCTAATTCTAATTCTAATTCTAATTCTAATTCTAATTCTAATTCTAATTCTAATTCTAATTCTAGTTCTAGTTCGAATTCTGTTTCTGTTTCTGTTTCTGTTTCTGTTTCTGTTTCTGTTTCTGTTTCTGTTTCTGTTTCTGTTTCTGTTTCTGTTTCTGTTTCTGTTTCTGTTTCTGATTCTGATTCTGATTCTGATTCTGATTCTGATTCTGATTCTGATTCTGATTCTGATTCTGATTCTGATTCTGATTCTGATTCTGATTCTGATTCTGATTCTGATTCTACTCTATTCTGTATTCTATTCTGCTCTACTCTATTCTAATTTCTATTCTATTCTATTCTATTCTATTCTATTTCATTCTATTCTATTCTATTCTATTCTACTCTATTCTAATTCTATTCCATTCCATTCTATTCTATTCTTCTCTATTCTGTATTCTATTCTAATATACTCTACTCTAGTCTACTCTGTTGTAATTCTACTCTACTCTACTCTATTCTAATTCTAATTCTACTCTACTCTACTTTACGCTATTCTAATTCTATTCTATTCTACTCTACTCTGCTCTACTCTACTCTACTCTACTCTAATTCTATTCTATTCTTTTCTATTCTACTCTACTCTACTCTACACTAATCTACTCCTACTCTATTCTATTCTATTCTATTCTATTCTATTCTATTCTATTCTATTCTATTCTATTCTATTCTATTCTATTCTATTCTATTCTATTCTATTCTATTCTACTCCATTCTAATTCTATTCCATTCCATTCTATTCTATTCTATTCTATTCTATTCTATTCTTCTCTATTCTGTATTGTATTCTAATGTACTCTAGTCTAGTGTACTCTATTGTAATTCTACTATACTCCACTCTGCTCTACTCTACTCTACTCTTCTCTACTGTATTCTAATTCTATTCCACTCTATTCTAATTATATTCTACTCTTAGCTACTCTATTCTGTATTCTATTCTAATTCTAATTCTAATTCTAATTCTAATTCTAATTCTAATTCTAATTCTAATTCTAATTCTAATTCTAATTCTAATTCTAATTCTAATTCTAATTCTAATTCTAATTCTAATTCTAATTCTAATTCTAATTCTAATTCTAATTCTAATTCTAATTCTAATTCTAATTCTAATTCTAATTCTAATTCTAATTCTAATTCTACTCTATTCTGTATTCTATTCTGCTCTACTCTATTCTAATTTCTATTCAATTTCATTCTATTCTATTCTATTCTATTCTATTCTATTCTATTCTATTCTATTCTATTCTATTCTAATTCTATTCCATTCCATTCTATTCTATTCTTCTCTATTCTGTATTCTATTCTACTCTATTCTAATTTCTATTCTATTCTATTCTATTCTATTCTATTCTATTCTATTCTATTCTATTCTATTCTATTCTATTCTACTCTACTCTATTCTAATTCTATTCCACTCCACTCTATTCTAATTCGATTCTACTCTTATCTACTCTATTCTGTATTCAATTCTAATTCTAATTCTAATTCCAATTCCAATTCCAATTCCAATTCCAATTCCAATTCCGTTTCCGTTTCCGTTTCCGTTTCCGTTTCCGTTTCCGTTTCCGTTTCCGTTTCCGTTTCCGTTTCCGTTTCCGTTTCCGTTTCCGTTTCCGTTTCCGTTTCCGTTTCCGTTTCTGTTTCTGTTTCTGTTTCTGTTTCTGTTTCTGATTCTGATTCTGATTCTGATTCTACTCTATTCTGTATTCTATTCTGCTCAACTCAATTCTAACTTCTCTTCTATTCTGTTCTATTTTATTCAATTCAATTCTATTCTATTCTACTCTAACCTAATTCTATTCTAAACTACGCTACTCTATTCTAAACTACGCTACTCTATTCTAATTCTATTCCATTCTATTCCATTCTATTCCATTCTATTCTATTCTATTCTATTCTATTCTATTCTATTCTATTCTACTCTACTCTACTCTACTCTACTCTACTCCTATTCTATTCTATTCTATTCTATTCTATTCTATTCTATTCTATTCTATTCTATTCTATTCTATTCTATTCTATTCTATTCTACTCTATTCTAATTCTATTCCATTCCATTCCATTCTATTCTATTCTATTCTTCTCTATTCTGTATTGTATTCTAATCTACTCTAGTCTAGTGTACTCTATTGTAATTCTACTCTACTCTACTCTTCTCTACTGTATTCTAATTCTATTCCACTCTGCTCCATTCTAATTCTATTCTACTCTTAGCTACTCTATTCTGTATTCTATTCTAATTCTAATACTAATTCTAATTCTAATTCTAATTCTAATTCTAATTCTAATTCTAATTCTAATTCTAATTCTAATTCTAATTCTAATTCTAATTCTAATTCTAATTCTAATTCTAATTCTAATTCTAATTCTAATTCTAATTCTAATTCTAATTCTAATTCTAATTCTAATTCTAATTCTAATTCTAATTCTAATTCTAATTCTAATTCTAATTCTAATTCTAATTCTAATTCTAATTCTAATTCTAATTCTAATTCTAATTCTAATTCTAATTCTAATTCTAATTCTAATTCTAATGTACTCTATTGTAATTCTACTATACTCTACTCTGCTCTACTCTAATCTACTCTTCTCTACTGTATTCTAATTCTATTCTACTCTACTCTATTCTAATTCTATTCTATTCTATTCTATTCTATTCTATTCTATTCTCCTCTATTCTAATTCTATTCTACTCTAATCTATTCTGCTCTACTCTGCTCTACTCTGTTCTAATTCGATTCTACTCTACTCTGCTTTATTCTAATTCTACTCTACTCTACTCTACTCTATTCTAATTCTAATTCTACTCTACTCTACTTTACGCTATTCTAAGTCTATTCTATTCTACTCTACTCTGCTCTACTCTACTTTACTCTTCTCTTCTGTATTCTAATTCTATTCCACTCTACTCTATTCTAATTCGATTCTACTCTTATCTACTCTATTCTGTATTCTATTCCAATTCCAATTCCAATTCCAATTCCAATTCCAATTCCAATTCCAATTCCAATTCCAATTCCAATTCCAATTCCAATTCCAATTCCAATTCCAATTCTAATTTAAATTCTAATTCTAATTCTAATTCTAATTCTAATTCTAATTCTAATTCTAATTCTAATTCTAATTCTAATTCTAATTCTAATTCTAATTCTAATTCTAATTCTAATTCTAATTCTAATTCTAATTCTAATTCTAATTCTAATTCTAATTCTATTCTATTCTACTCTATTCTACTCTATTCTAATTCTATTCCATTCCATTCTATTCTATTCTTCTCTATTCTGTATTCTATTCTACTCTACTCTTTTCTAGTCTACTCTATTGTAATTCTACTCTACTCTACTCTATTCTAATTCTCATTCTATTCTACTCTACTTTACGCTATTCTAATTCTATTCTATTCCACTCTACTCTATTCTAATTCGATTCTACTCTTAGCTACTCTATTCTGTATTCTATTCTACTCCTAATTCTAATTCTAATTCTAATTCTAATTCTAATTCTAATTCTAATTCTAATTCTAATTCTAATTCTAATTCTAATTCTAATTCTAATTCTAATTCTAATTCTAATTCTAATTCTAATTCTAATTCTAATTCTAATTCTAATTCTAATTCTAATTCTAATTCTAATTCTAATTCTAATTCTAATTCTAATTCTGTTTCTGTTTCTGATTCTGATTCTGATTCTGATTCTGATTCTACTCTATTCTGTATTCTATTCTGCTCTACTCGACTCTAACTTCTCTTCTATTCTGTTCTATTTTATTCAATTCAATTCAATTCTATTCTACTCTAACCTAATTCTATTCTAAACTACGCTACTCTATTCTAAACTACGCTACTCTATTCTAATTCTAATTCTATTCCATTCCATTCTATTCTATTCTATTCTATTCTATTCTATTCTATTCTATTCTATTCTACTCTACTCTACTCTACTCTACTCCTATTCTATTCTATTCTATTCTATTCTACTCTATTCTAATTCGATTCTACTCTTATCTACTCTATTCTGTTTTCTATTCTAATTCTAATTCTAATTCCAATTCCAATTCCAATTCCAATTCCAATTCCAATTCCAATTCCAATTCCAATTCCAATTCCAATTCCAATTCCAATTCCAATTCCAATTCCAATTCTAATTCCAATTCTAATTCTAATTCTAATTCTAATTCTAATTCTAATTCTAATTCTAATTCTAATTCTAATTCTAATTCTAATTCTAATCTATTCTGTATTCTATTCTGCTCTACTCTATTCTAATTTCTATTCTATTTCATTCTATTCTATTCTATTCTATTCTATTCTATTCTATTCTATTCTATTCTATTCTATTCTATTCTATTCTATTCTATTCTATTCTATTCTATTCTATTCTATTCTATTCTATTCTATTCTATTCTACTCTATTCTAATTCTATTCCATTCCATTCTATTCTATTCTTCTCTATTCTGTATTCTATTCTACTCTACTCTACTCTAGTCTACTCTATTGTAATTCTACTCTACTCTACTCTACTCTATTCTAATTCTAATTCTACTCTACTCTACTTTACGCTATTCTAATTCTATTCTATTCTACTCTACTCTGCTCTACTCTACTCTACTCTTCTCTTCTCTTCTGTATTCTAATTCTATTCCACTCTACTCTATTCTAATTCGATTCTACTCTTATCTACTCTATTCTGTATTCTATTCTAATTCCAATTCCAATTCCAATTCCAATTCCAATTCCAATTCCAATTCCAATTCCAATTCCAATTCCAATTCCAATTCCAATTCCAATTCCAATTCCAATTCCAATTCCAATTCCAATTCCAATTCCAATTCTAATTCTAATTCTAATTCTAATTCTAATTCTAATTCTAATTCTAATTCTAATTCTAATTCTAATTCTAATTCTAATTCTACTCTATTCTGTATTCTATTCTGCTCTACTCTATTCTAATTTCTATTCTATTCTATTCTATTCTATTCTATTCTATTCTATTCTATTCTATTCTATTCTACTCTATTCTAATTCTATTCTATTCTATTCTACTCTATTCTATATTCTATTCTGCTCTACTCGATTCTAACTTCTATTCTATTCGGTTCTATTTTATTCAATTCAATTCAATTCTATTCTACTCTATCCTAATTCTATTCTAAACTACACTACTCTATTCTAATTCTATTCCATTCCATTCCATTCTATTCTATTCTATTCTTCTCTATTCTGTATTGTATTCTAATCTACTCTAGTCTAATGTACTCTATTGTAATTCTACTCTACTCTACTCTGCTCTACTCTACTCTACTCTTCTCTACTGTATTCTAATTCTATTCCACTCTACTCTATTCTAATTCTATTCTACTCTTAGCTACTCTATTCTGTATTCTATTCTAATTCTAATTCTAATTCTAATTCTAATTCTAATTCTAATTCTAATTCTAATTCTAATTCTAATTCTAATTCTAATTCTAATTCTAATTCTAATTCTAATTCTAATTCTAATTCTAATTCTAATTCTAATTCTAATTCTAATTCTAATTCTAATTCTAGTTCTAGTTCGAATTCTGTTTCTGTTTCTGTTTCTGTTTCTGTTTCTGTTTCTGTTTCTGTTTCTGTTTCTGTTTCTGTTTCTGTTTCTGTTTCTGTTTCTGTTTCTGTTTCTGATTCTGATTCTGATTCTGATTCTGATTCTGATTCTGATTCTGATTCTGATTCTGATTCTGATTCTGATTCTGATTCTACTCTATTCTGTATTCTATTCTGCTCTACTCTATTCTAATTTCTATTCTATTCTATTCTATTCTATTCTATTTCATTCTATTCTATTCTATTCTATTCTACTCTATTCTAATTCTATTCCATTCCATTCTATTCTATTCTTCTCTATTCTGTATTCTATTCTAATATACTCTACTCTAGTCTACTCTGTTGTAATTCTACTCTACTCTACTCTATTCTAATTCTAATTCTACTCTACTCTACTTTACGCTATTCTAATTCTATTCTATTCTACTCTACTCTGCTCTACTCTACTCTACTCTACTCTAATTCTATTCTATTCTTTTCTATTCTACTCTACTCTACTCTACACTAATCTACTCCTACTCTATTCTATTCTATTCTATTCTATTCTATTCTATTCTATTCTATTCTATTCTATTCTATTCTATTCTATTCTATTCTATTCTATTCTATTCTACTCCATTCTAATTCTATTCCATTCCATTCTATTCTATTCTATTCTATTCTATTCTATTCTTCTCTATTCTGTATTGTATTCTAATGTACTCTAGTCTAGTGTACTCTATTGTAATTCTACTATACTCCACTCTGCTCTACTCTACTCTACTCTTCTCTACTGTATTCTAATTCTATTCCACTCTATTCTAATTATATTCTACTCTTAGCTACTCTATTCTGTATTCTATTCTAATTCTAATTCTAATTCTAATTCTAATTCTAATTCTAATTCTAATTCTAATTCTAATTCTAATTCTAATTCTAATTCTAATTCTAATTCTAATTCTAATTCTAATTCTAATTCTAATTCTAATTCTAATTCTAATTCTAATTCTAATTCTAATTCTAATTCTAATTCTAATTCTAATTCTAATTCTAATTCTAATTCTACTCTATTCTGTATTCTATTCTGCTCTACTCTATTCTAATTTCTATTCAATTTCATTCTATTCTATTCTATTCTATTCTATTCTATTCTATTCTATTCTATTCTATTCTATTCTATTCTATTCTATTCTAATTCTATTCCATTCCATTCTATTCTATTCTTCTCTATTCTGTATTCTATTCTACTCTATTCTAATTTCTATTCTATTCTATTCTATTCTATTCTATTCTATTCTATTCTATTCTATTCTATTCTATTCTATTCTATTCTATTCTATTCTACTCTACTCTATTCTAATTCTATTCCACTCCACTCTATTCTAATTCGATTCTACTCTTATCTACTCTATTCTGTATTCAATTCTAATTCTAATTCTAATTCCAATTCCAATTCCAATTCCAATTCCAATTCCAATTCCGTTTCCGTTTCCGTTTCCGTTTCCGTTTCCGTTTCCGTTTCCGTTTCCGTTTCCGTTTCCGTTTCCGTTTCCGTTTCCGTTTCCGTTTCCGTTTCCGTTTCCGTTTCCGTTTCTGTTTCTGTTTCTGTTTCTGTTTCTGTTTCTGTTTCTGATTCTGATTCTGATTCTGATTCTACTCTATTCTGTATTCTATTCTGCTCAACTCAATTCTAACTTCTCTTCTATTCTGTTCTATTTTATTCAATTCAATTCTATTCTATTCTACTCTAACCTAATTCTATTCTAAACTACGCTACTCTATTCTAAACTACGCTACTCTATTCTAATTCTATTCCATTCTATTCCATTCTATTCCATTCTATTCTATTCTATTCTATTCTATTCTATTCTATTCTATTCTATTCTATTCTACTCTACTCTACTCTACTCTACTCTACTCCTATTCTATTCTATTCTATTCTATTCTATTCTATTCTATTCTATTCTATTCTATTCTATTCTATTCTATTCTATTCTACTCTATTCTAATTCTATTCCATTCCATTCCATTCTATTCTATTCTATTCTTCTCTATTCTGTATTGTATTCTAATCTACTCTAGTCTAGTGTACTCTATTGTAATTCTACTCTACTCTACTCTTCTCTACTGTATTCTAATTCTATTCCACTCTGCTCCATTCTAATTCTATTCTACTCTTAGCTACTCTATTCTGTATTCTATTCTAATTCTAATACTAATTCTAATTCTAATTCTAATTCTAATTCTAATTCTAATTCTAATTCTAATTCTAATTCTAATTCTAATTCTAATTCTAATTCTAATTCTAATTCTAATTCTAATTCTAATTCTAATTCTAATTCTAATTCTAATTCTAATTCTAATTCTAATTCTAATTCTAATTCTAATTCTAATTCTAATTCTAATTCTAATTCTAATTCTAATTCTAATTCTAATTCTACTCTATTCTGTATTCTATTCTGCTCTACTCTATTCTAATTTCTATTCAATTTCATTCTATTCTATTCTATTTCATTCTATTCTATTCTATTCTATTCTATTCTATTCTATTCTATTCTATTCTATTCTAATTCTATTCCATTCCACTCTATTCTATTCTTCTCTATTCTGTATTCTATTCTACTCTATTCTAATTTCTATTCTATTCTATTCTATTCTATTCTATTCTATTCTATTCTATTCTATTCTATTCTATTCTATTCTATTCTATTCTATTCTATTCTATTCTATTCTACTCTATTCTAATTCTATTCCACTCCACTCTATTCTAATTCGATTCTACTCTTATCTACTCTATTCTGTATTCAATTCTAATTCTAATTCCAATTCCAATTCCAATTCCAATTCCAATTCCAATTCCAATTCCAATTCCAATTCCAATTCCAATTCCAATTCCAATTCTAATTCTAATTCTGTTTCTGTTTCTGTTTCTGTTTCTGTTTCTGTTTCTGTTTCTGTTTCTGTTTCTGTTTCTGTTTCTGTTTCTGTTTCTGTTTCTGTTTCTGTTTCTGTTTCTGTTTCTGTTTCTGTTTCTGTTTCTGTTTCTGTTTCTGTTTCTGTTTCTGTTTCTGTTTCTGTTTCTGTTTCTGTTTCTGTTTCTGTTTCTGTTTCTGTTTCTGTTTCTGTTTCTGTTTCTGTTTCTGTTTCTGTTTCTGTTTCTGTTTCTGTTTCTGATTCTGATTCTGATTCTGATTCTGATTCTGATTCTACTCTATTCTGTATTCTATTCTGCTCAACTCAATTCTAACTTCTCTTCTATTCTGTTCTATTTTATTCAATTCAATTCAATTCTATTCTACTCTAACCTAATTCTATTCTAAACTACGCTACTCTATTCTAAACTACGCTACTCTATTCTAATTCTATTCCATTCTATTCCATTCTATTCTATTCTATTCTATTCTATTCTATTCTATTCTATTCTATTCTATTCTATTCTATTCTATTCTACTCTACTCTACTCTACTCTACTCTACTCTACTCTACTTCTATTCTATTCTATTCTATTCTATTCTATTCTATTCTATTCTATTCTATTCTATTCTATTCTATTCTATTCTATTCTATTCTATTCTATTCTAATTCTATTCCATTCCATTCCATTCTATTCTATTCTATTCTTCTCTATTCTGTATTGTATTCTAATCTACTCTAGTCTAGTGTACTCTATTGTAATTCTACTCTACTCTACTCTTCTCTACTGTATTCTAATTCTATTCCACTCTGCTCTATTCTAATTCTATTCTACTCTTAGCTACTCTATTCTGTATTCTATTCTAATTCTAATACTAATTCTAATTCTAATTCTAATTCTGATTCTGATTCTGATTCTGATTCTGATTCTGATTCTGATTCTGATTCTGATTCTGATTCTGATTCTGATTCTGATTCTGATTCTGATTCTGATTCTGATTCTGATTCTGATTCTGATTCTGATTCTGATTCTGATTCTGATTCTGATTCTGATTCTGTTTCTGTTTCTGTTTCTGATTCTGATTCTGATTCTACTCTATTCTGTATTCTATTCTGCTCTACTCGATTCTAACTTCTCTTCTCTTCTGTTCTATTTTATTCAATTCAATTCAATTCTATTCTACTCTAACCTAATTCTATTCTAAACTACGCTACTCTATTCTAAACTACGCTACTCTATTCTAATTCTATTCCATTCCATTCTATTCTATTCTATTCTATTCTATTCTATTCTATTCTATTCTATTCTACTCTACTCTACTCTACTCTACTCTACTCTACTCTACTCCTATTCTATTCTATTCTATTCTATTCTTTTCTACTCTATTCTAATTCTATTCCACTCTACTCTATTCTATTCGATTCTACTCTTATCTACTCTATTCTGTATTCAATTCTAATTCTAATTCCAATTCCAATTCCAATTCCAATTCCAATTCCAATTCCAATTCCAATTCCAATTCCAATTCCAATTCCAATTCCAATTCCAATTCCAATTCCAATTCCAATTCCAATTCCAATTCTAATTCTAATTCTAATTCTAATTCTAATTCTAATTCTAATTCTAATTCTAATTCTAATTCTAATTCTAATTCTAATTCTAATTCTAATTCTAATTCTACTCTATTCTGTATTCTATTCTGCTCTACTCTATTCTAATTTCTATTCAATTTCATTCTATTCTATTCTATTCTATTTCATTCTATTCTATTCTATTCTATTCTATTCTATTCTATTCTATTCTATTCTATTCTATTCTATTCTATTCTATTCTATTCTATTCTAATTCTATTCCATTCCATTCTATTCTATTCTTCTCTATTCTGTATTCTATTCTACTCTATTCTAATTTCTATTCTATTCTATTCTATTCTATTCTATTCTATTCTATTCTATTCTATTCTATTCTATTCTATTCTATTCTATTCTATTCTACTCTATTCTAATTCTATTCCACTCCACTCTATTCTAATTCGATTCTACTCTTATCTACTCTATTCTGTATTCAATTCTAATTCTAATTCTAATTCCAATTCCAATTCCAATTCCAATTCCAATTCCAATTCCAATTCCAATTCCAATTCCAATTCCAATTCCAATTCCAATTCCAATTCCAATTCTAATTCTGTTTCTGTTTCTGTTTCTGTTTCTGTTTCTGTTTCTGTTTCTGTTTCTGTTTCTGTTTCTGTTTCTGTTTCTGTTTCTGTTTCTGATTCTGATTCTGATTCTGATTCTGATTCTGATTCTGATTCTGATTCTGATTCTGATTCTGATTCTGATTCTGATTCTACTCTATTCTGTATTCTATTCTGCTCAACTCAATTCTAACTTCTCTTCTATTCTGTTCTATTTTACTCAATTCAATTCAATTCTATTCTACTCTAACCTAATTCTATTCTAAACTACGCTACTCTATTCTAAACTACGCTACTCTATTCTAATTCTATTCCATTCCATTCTATTCTATTCTATTCTATTCTATTCTATTCTATTCTACTCTACTCTACTCTACTCTACTCCTATTCTATTCTATTCTATTCTATTCTATTCTATTCTATTCTATTCTATTCTATTCTATTCTACTCTATTCTAATTCTATTCCATTCCATTCCATTCTATTCTATTCTATTCTTCTCTATTCTGTATGGTATTCTAATCTACTCTAGTCTAGTGTACTCTATTGTAATTCTACTCTACTCTACTCTTCTCTAATGTATTCTAATTCTATTCCACTCTGCTCTATTCTAATTCTATTCTACTCTTAGCTACTCTATTCTGTATTCTATTCTAATTCTAATACTAATTCTAATTCTAATTCTAATTCTAATTCTAATTCTAATTCTAATTCTAATTCTAATTCTAATTCTAATTCTAATTCTAATTCTAATTCTAATTCTAATTCTAATTCTAATTCTAATTCTAATTCTAATTCTAATTCTAATTCTAATTCTAATTCTAATTCTACTCTATTCTGTATTCTATTCTGCTCTACTCTATTCTAATTTCTATTCAATTTCATTCTATTCTATTCTATTCTATTCTATTCTATTTCATTCTATTCTATTCTATTCTATTCTATTCTATTCTATTCTATTCTATTCTATTCTATTCTATTCTAATTCTATTCCATTCCATTCTATTCTATTCTTCTCTATTCTGTATTCTATTCTACTCTATTCTAATTTCTATTTTATTCTATTCTATTCTATTCTATTCTATTCTATTCTATTCTATTCTATTCTATTCTATTCTATTCTATTCTATTCTACTCTATTCTAATTCTATTCCACTCCACTCTATTCTAATTCGATTCTACTCTTATCTACTCTATTCTGTATTCAATTCTAATTCTAATTCCAATTCCAATTCCAATTCCAATTCCAATTCCAATTCCAATTCCAATTCCAATTCCAATTCCAATTCCAATTCCAATTCTAATTCTAATTCTGTTTCTGTTTCTGTTTCTGTTTCTGTTTCTGTTTCTGTTTCTGTTTCTGTTTCTGTTTCTGTTTCTGTTTCTGTTTCTGTTTCTGTTTCTGTTTCTGTTTCTGTTTCTGTTTCTGTTTCTGTTTCTGTTTCTGTTTCTGTTTCTGTTTCTGTTTCTGTTTCTGTTTCTGTTTCTGTTTCTGTTTCTGTTTCTGTTTCTGTTTCTGTTTCTGTTTCTGTTTCTGTTTCTGATTCTGATTCTGATTCTGATTCTGATTCTGATTCTACTCTATTCTGTATTCTATTCTGCTCAACTCAATTCTAACTTCTCTTCTATTCTGTTCTATTTTATTCAATTCAATTCAATTCTATTCTACTCTAACCTAATTCTATTCTAAACTACGCTACTCTATTCTAAACTACGCTACTCTATTCTAATTCTATTCCATTCTATTCCATTCTATTCTATTCTATTCTATTCTATTCTATTCTATTCTATTCTATTCTATTCTATTCTATTCTACTCTACTCTACTCTACTCTACTCTACTCTACTCCTATTCTATTCTATTCTATTCTATTCTATTCTATTCTATTCTATTCTATTCTATTCTATTCTATTCTATTCTATTCTATTCTACTCTATTCTAATTCTATTCCATTCCATTCCATTCTATTCTATTCTATTCTTCTCTATTCTGTATTGTATTCTAATCTACTCTAGTCTAGTGTACTCTATTGTAATTCTACTCTACTCTACTCTTCTCTACTGTATTCTAATTCTATTCCACTCTGCTCTATTCTAATTCTATTCTACTCTTAGCTACTCTATTCTGTATTCTATTCTAATTCTAATTCTAATACTAATTCTAATTCTAATTCTAATTCTAATTCTGATTCTGATTCTGATTCTGATTCTGATTCTGATTCTGATTCTGATTCTGATTCTGATTCTGTTTCTGATTCTGATTCTGATTCTGATTCTACTCTATTCTGTATTCTATTCTGCTCTACTCGATTCTAACTTCTCTTCTCTTCTGTTCTATTTTATTCAATTCAATTCAATTCTATTCTACTCTAACCTAATTCTATTCTAAACTACGCTACTCTATTCTAAACTATGCTACTCTATTCTAATTCTATTCCATTCTATTCTATTCTATTCTATTCTATTCTATTCTATTCTATTCTATTCTATTCTATTCTATTCTATTCTACTCTACTCTACTCTACTCTACTCTACTCTACTCTACTCCTATTCTATTCTATTCTATTCTTTTCTACTCTATTCTAATTCTATTCCACTCTACTCTATTCTAATTCGATTCTACTCTTATCTACTCTATTCTGTATTCAATTCTAATTCTAATTCC
>JAUCBL010001104.1:0-23875 GCA_033807585.1 Hydrophis major | reverse complement strand
AGGTGAATTACCATTCACACTGTGGCATGGTACAAAACCTGATTTAAGTTACATGCACACATTTGGAGCACCAGCATGGGTGCATTTCCCTTCACAACTTAGACACAAAGGACAACATAGAGCTAAAAGATTATATTTTGTAGGATATACATCTAATCATAAATCTTATAGATTCTGGGAACCAGGTACATCTAGAGTTTACACCAGTGCTAGTGCAAAATTCCTAGAACATGTAGGATGGAAAAGATTAGAGCAAGATTTAAATAATGAAGTAATTATTGAACCCTACAAAAGGCAGAAAGATCAGACTAGTTATAAGAAGAGTCCAATTAAAGAAGAAGTCCATGAAGAGCAAATAGGACCAGAACAAGAGGAAACAGTTGATCAGGAAGAATTAAATAATCAAGAAGAGTTAATAAATGAAAGTCCACCTGTAAGTCCTGTAATACCTAGACGTACTAAACGTATAACTAGACTACCTGATAGGTATCAAGCAAGTATAGTTTGCCAAGTAACTAAAGTTCCAACTAGTGTAGATGAACTTAGGATGTATCCTGCTAAGGATCAGGAGAATTGGCAAAAGGCAATGGAAAAAGAACTAAATTCATTAAAGGTAATGAAAGTTTATGAAGATGCTAAATTACCTCCAGGAGAAAAATCCATTGGGTGCAAATAGATATTTAAAGTAAAAACTGGAAATGATGGGACTGTTACCCATAAGGCTAGGTTAGTAGCTCAAGGATTTAATCAAACTGCATCTGATTACGATGAAGTTTTTGCACCAAGTCTTAAAGCAACATCTTTAAGAGCAGCATTAGTGTGGGCAGCTAAGAAAAACTATGTCATTAACCATTTAGATGTAGAAACTGCTTATCTACATGTACCATTGCAGCACACTATATATTTAAGAAAACCAATAGGTATAAAAGACAATAAAGTAAATAGTAATGATTGTTGGAAACTCAAAAAGAGTCTTTACGGGTTGAAACAATCTGGGTTTGAGTGGAACCAATATTTTGTGAAAGAGTTAAACAATATAGGTTTTAAATCTGGTTTAGCAGATCCATGTGTGTTTAAAAGAGAAAATAATGGAACGGTGTCATTATTGTTATTATTTACAGATGATATTGCTTTGATAACTAAGACTAATAATGAAGCTAATGAGATTATATCATTATTAGCCAAAAAGATAAAATTAAAGCATTTGGGTGAAATTAAAAAGTATCCAGGATTGACAATTAACAAAACAAAAAATGGTTTTAAGATATCTCAAGAAGATAAAATTTGCCAATTAATTAAAACGTTTAAAATGGAACTTTGTAAACCGGCAAAGACTCCAATGAGTCAGGAAGTTTGCCAAACTGATGATCAAAGTCCCAAATTTGATAAGTCCATATATCAATCTTTGATTGGTAGCTTATCATATATAAGCAATTGGTCTAGGCCAGAAATAGCTTATAGTGTAAATCAGCTGGCACGTTTTAATACGGATCCACATCAATGTCATTGGCAATCATTAAAGAAAATTTTAAGATATCTTAAAGGAACAATGAACCATGCATTGTATATAGAACCAAAAGGTGATTTGAGTCTTAGTGCCTATGCAGATGCAAGTTTTGCAACTGATATAAACACTAGAAAATCAACATCTGGGATGGCTATATTATTTGGTAAGACACTAATAGGGTGGAGGTCAATCAGACAACAGCATATCAGCTTGTCCACAATGGAAGCGGAATTTTCATGTCTGTCATTATTATGCACTGACTTGATTTTGTACAAACAGTTATTATGAGACATGGGTATAACTGTAAAAGATTCCATTATTGTGTACGAGGACAACTAGGCAGCTATAAAGTTAGCTACGAGTATTGCTGTAAAAACTAGATCAAAGCATACTGATTTAAGATACTTAAATGTTAGAGAATCTGTAAAGAATGGGCTAATTAAATTGGAATACTGCATGACAGAAGAAAACATTGCAGACCAATTTACAAAAGCTCAAGGAGTAACTAAGTTTAAAGAGAGTTGTAACAAATATGATTTAAAGATGTAAATAGTTATATTTATTATTATTTCCTAAAAGGGGAGAATGTTAGGGATAACATTGTTTTACCCTAACTGGTTTAGGTAAATAATAATAAGTAATCATAGTTTGTATGTTAAAGTGGCTACAACTTTAACTGTGGGATAGTAATTAAGGGAGTGGTTGTGAAAGCACTTTAAAAGAAGCAAGGCTGCAGCTTGCTCTCTCTCTGGCTTTGATGATCCCTGATTACTGCAAGAACACAAGACTGCATTGCTCGAACGGGAGAGAAAACAAAGGACTGACTTGTAAGTGAATTGACATAGGATATTTCTACACGGACTTTGCTAGCTGAATATCCCTGAATGGACTGACTAAATGATACATGACTATTGGACTGTTATTTTGACTATGCTATGAACTCATAATGGAATAAACTATATTTTTGATAGCACAAGCGTATCTGTTATTTTTACTGAATGTTAATAAACATACAAGCTTAGCTCACTCATTTATCTGTGTGCCTATCTGACTAAGCTGCACATTCTTTTAGCTTGTCTCCCTAACCCTGGTTGGGGAAACCAGGCTTAACAACAATGACACCTTTTAATAGAGGGAATCTGTAGTGAGCTCATCCTGTCCAATCTAATAAAACCACTAGATGTTCTTAAACAGAAATTATCTCTCAAATATTGACAAACTACAGTATAGCCTCTCCTAGGTGGCACTCAGAAGAAGCACCATAGATTCATCTTTATAGAATAGTGTAATTTTGCTACTTCTCATGACTGGGCTCTGTTGGAGGGCCAGTATGGTTGGCATAGCTGATTGGACATCTTGGGAGGGATCCCTCATTACTGTCCAGACTCAGTTCTTTCATGGTTATGCCTTGCTGGCTATATAATAAGAAGTGAATTATGTAATGAAGTAGCAGAAACACAGAATGGGACAATGTGTCACAGCCAACTCACCACGGCCAACTCACAATGGCCAACTCATCATAGGACAACTTGCCATGGCCAACTTGCCACAGGACAACTCATCGCAGGACAATTCAACAATTTAATTTAATTATTTAAAATAATTTTAAAAATATTTTAATTTTTGTCATTCACGTTTCATTCTGTCCCTCCTTTTTCAACCTTTCTTTAATAATTCTATTCCACCATTTGTTCAATATTAAGGTCATTCTTGTCCTGCACTGAGTTATCCTGTGGCTAGTTGGCCATGGCAAGTTGTCCTAGACCTGCAAAAACACTTTGGCACAGTTAAAAATAATGCCACAAAGATGGGCAAGTGAGAGAAAACAAGACTAGGACAGGAAAAGTAACATCTACACCCCTTAAAATTAATCTTTGGGCTAGCCCTCTCAAAAATTATTTTAACACCTGGGGTTTTTTTTCTGCATAAAGTTTTTTATTTGATAACATAAACATTCCATTATTAAACAGTGTGTGTCCTGGGTATAAATATTCATATCATCAAGATGTTTAAAACAATATTCATTACATTGATATTCATTCTATTATAACGATCATAATAATCACACTGATATTTGCTTATCCATTTTAACCTTTTTTCATTGCTCCTTTTTTTATAGTTCTATGTTTCTAACTTCTGTTCTTGTCAGCTAACCATTGATAAAATAAGTCCCAAGTCAAAAAGTATTCAGTTTCTTCCTTTTCCTTAATTGTAAGTGTTAATCTATCCATTTCTGCACATTCTAACATTTTTTAATCACATTTTCATCTGTAGGGGTCTCTTCATTTTTCCATTGTTGTGCAAATACAATTCTGGCTGCAGTCAATATATGTAAAATCAAACATGTATTCCCCTTGTTATACTTGTCTCGTAACATGCCCAACAAAAATATATCTGGTTTAAAATCAATATGTTGTTTTACCATTTTTTCCAACTTTGTATGTATTTTTGTCCAATATTTTTTTTGCTTTTGGGCATGTCCACCTATTGTTGATGGACTTGAACTTCTCTCTATTTAAACATAACCATAAATTAAACATTAATGCTTAGAGCTGTGGTGGTACAGTAGTTAGAATGCAGTACTACAGACTACTTCTGCTGACTGCCAGCTGCCTGCAATTTGGAAGTTCAAATCTCATCAGGCTCAAGGTTGACTCAGGCTTCCATCCTTCCAAGGCTAGTAAAATGAGGATCAGATTGTTGAGAGCAATAAGCTGACTCTTTAAACCACTTAGAGAGGGCTATAAGGTACTGAGAAGCGATATATGAATCTAAGTGTTATTGCTTTTGCTATTGTTTATTCCCATTAAGAGAATAAACAGCAAAGTTGAGAACCATTGAACCATAAGAAGACAAATCCTTGACACCCCAATACAGCTACAATGGGCTGAAAGTTAAATGAGATATTAAACTGATTAGTTGACTACTCATATTAATATCAGAGAGCATATGACATCACTCAATCCCTTTTAACATTATCTACATAAATAATATAGAGTTGCAACATTATAAGAACCCCCAAAGCTGTAGAAAAAGCCATCATATTAGTAAACTGCTTCAAAAGGCTGTGAAGTGCTTGGAAGGCATCTGATCCTGATGCAGTACTTTGAAACTGGTCCCCACTTCAGTTCATAAACCTGCTTTGATGGATCAATGGAATTTTTGTTGGTCCAAAATGCTATTTGAAGTTTTTCATAGACTTAGGCTCTCCCAAGCAGTACGACTTAGTCTAAATCCAGCTTTATATTCCTAATGAACTACAATTTACCATGCTTTGCCCTTGTGTGTAATACTGGAATTGTGAACAAGTGAGGTTTACATGGATATAGATATAGAATATATAGTAAAAGATTTTTTTTTTTCTGCCCAGGGCAAAATTTATCCTTTGGATGAAAGAACACGTTATTCAGTCTAATTCTTTCTATAGAAGGGAATGGACTGGAGAATATTTACATAGAACTTTAATGAGTTGCAGCTAAGTCTCAGATTCTTAAAAAGACAGACAGGCTCTGAATTTCTAAACAGAAATTCAGTTACCGGTGCATACTATTTTAGCAGCTGCTTCAAGATGTATTATATGTCCAGAGGATTTGCACTGTAATCTCATCACCAAAGCATCTCAAGGCATTTCTTTTGATGCTGTGGGAGGAGGGGGCTCACAATCATTTGCAGAACATTTTGCCGCTGTTACCCTTTCATTTTTTTCCAACGTGCAAGGAAAGAGAATACATTCCAAAGAGTGAAGTTGCATTTTCCTTCCTCTCTAGTGGATAAAACCATTTCTTATTTCCATCAATTTTTGTTTCTGTATAGCCTAGAGGGCTCTTTGGGCTACTGCAATATGTCATCACCACCAGGACGTATCTAAATGTCACATGTAAGGCTTGCTAAAGGGCAAGTGCAGATAACTAATTCCCCTACAAAAAGAACAACAAAAAAGTTGTACATCTAACAAAAGTTGTTTCATCAGAGGGCCAAAAATAAATTGCCCCCCTCTCTCTACCCCAGACCCAAATAGGTTCTGTGGCAGCACAATCTTTATTCTTCAGATTGGCCAATATCCTCCTCATTTAAAGAAGATTGTAAAGCAAATTTTATGTGCCAGTCAAATACATAGTACAGAAGGAACTGGAACTGGAGCAAACAGCCTGGACAAATTGAGTTGAAAAACAAGTCACTGGCAGATAAATGGTTCACTGGTTTGCTGTGATTCAGCCAAAAGTTGCACTTCATTGCAGAAAACACTCAGATTCCATTACACACTCTTGACTCTGATGTGTAGCATGTTCTGTCACTGTCATCCATTACCCTGCTCCCTGACCATAGGCGGTGGGGTCAGTTGCTTTCGCTGAGAATAATCAACGCACCGGGAATAATAAATTGCACCAGAGTAATTAGAGAACATTATATGACTAATTCCCTAGGATATTCAGTGTATAGCTGAAACAAAGGATTCTTTGACTGTTCTAAAGCAACCATTCTGAATAACCAAGAGAAATTCACAAGATGCTCAGGAAAGAATCTCAGTTGTAAGCAACGTTGAGAAAAATCTAAATAAGGTCTGGCATAAATCTGCAGAGCAAACAACTGCCAGATGTTGGCCAATTATTGGGCTGAAGATGTCTTGATCCTGCCAGCTCTTGAATTCAGGTGTGCAGTCTCCGCTCTAGTAACCTTAATTGCCTCCACTCCATGGATTTGGAGAAGGAGCCTTTTCTATAACGTCTTCTCCAGATGTGTCCTCTTGTGGAAAGATGGTTTGCTCAAGCTTCCTACCAACAGCTGGCTGGAATACTATTTTATCTCCTGCAAGTCCTGATCCTGCAAAGTTATCAGCTCACTCATCAGAGGAGGACTCAGAAACAGGCATGACACCCAGGTCCCTCCTGTGATTACCTGAGTATTCCTACCTTAGCTGAAAAATTTCTTGTTATTTCTCTGATCTTCTTTAAAAGATTTTATTTTCCCTTTTTTATTGTTATATTCCACTATTTGTTGACATTCTTCATTATCTTACCTTGTTCTTTCTTGTTTGATATTGAAAGTCTGCATTAATTCATCATACATCCTTTTTGTTGCCTAAGGCTTTCATCCTCTCTCTCTCTTTTTTCTCCTGGCTATCATGATAGCTTGTTCTGAAAGCCTCTTGGATTTCTTTGAAATATTGGGGATATTTTTCTGCTTCAGTTTTCTCAGGGTCTTATCTTATCCATAGCTTCTCAGGTTCTCTTTGCATAAGTGAAGAATACTACATTTGTTTCTCATTGATCCCACATTCTGACTGTGTGTTTGCTGGGTTGTATCTTACTTACACACCCACTCTTTAGTTTCTAAGTTTAAGCCATGTACTTGACAATCAATAATTCATAATGTACTCTACAATCTGCACCTGGAGGTCTCCTGGCTGAAGGGATTGCACTTTCCCACCTTCTGCTCCCTGTTATGAGGTCAAGTTGATTCCAATAATTTCCATCTGGTGATGTCCAGGTGTAGATTCTGCAGTTCTGTTGTCTGAACTAGCTACTGTCAATAAAAAAAAGATTTCTCTTTACAAAGCTTCATTAATTTATCACTTGTATTATTGCATCTATTCAAGCCAACCTTTATTGTTTATTTATTTGCTGGCTGGCTGGCTTACAGACCATTTCAATCCATAGATGCTAAACTCCCTTATATGTAATTGGGATTAAAGACATATAAGTCAAATTAAAGACCCCAGTTTCATCAACATGTTATAACACCACAAGTCATGGCTTAAACATTAATGACAATGATGACATGCATTCCATTGACAGGAGGGGCAAACATAACAATCCTTCCCCCAGAATTGGTTAAGTTACTCAATTCCTTCCCTTTCCCAACTTTTGCAACCAATTATTTATCAACCAATGGCCACGGTGGCTCAATGGCTAAAATGCTGAGCTTATCAATCAGAAAGGTTGGCAGTTCGGTGGTTGGAATCCCTAACACTGCATAACAGAATGAGCTCCCATTACTTGTTCTAGCTTCTGCCAACCTAGCAGTTTGAAAGCATGTTAAAAATGCAAGTAGAAAAATAGAGACCACTTTGGTGGGAAGGTAACAGTGTTCCATGCACCTTCTCCATTTAGTCATGCCGGCCACATGACCACGGAGATGTCTTCGGACAGTGCTGGCTCTTCGGCTTTGTAACAGAAATAAGCACCACCCCCTAGAGCCAGAAACGACAAGCACATATATGCGAGGGGAATCTTTACCTTTCCTTTATCTATCAACCACCTATATATTTTCTATGTCCTTTCTTGATATTGCACTTAGCACTTACTAGAATTTGGCTCAATGTTTTCCTCTATTGCATCTATATTAGTGGCATATCTCTGCATAGCATTATCCGCATATTCATTCATTCCAGCAGATATAACTTTGTTATTGTGCTATAGTCAAACACAAAACAATATTCTTTTTGAGTATCATTAACACTCCATTCCTTTGAATGGATTTGTGCTCAGCCTGGAAATTTATATACCAATCTAAGTTATATTATTTATAAGATATCCTGGCTGATAGTTACCCTTCTGCTTTGGCAATTCCATTTATTTCTTGGTTTGTATTTCTTGCTCTCCATATTTTGATCATACAAAAAAGCTCCTCTTTCAATAGCGGCCCTATCAGTGCTGGATTTGTGTGTGTGTGTGTGTGTGTGTGTGTGCATGTGTGCCTTTAGCCTGGCTGCATCACCACATCCAAATTCCATTTGTGGACATACACAGCCGCACCTGTAGGTTTTGACTTTCCTGATGTCTGCCTGTCCTTCATTGCCATGTGCTGTTCTTAGCTTCTCTCTTTTTCTTACTGCTCAGAGTGAAGTTTTGGAACCGCGCTCCAGTCCAGAGTGCCCGCTGATGCCACTTCCAAAGTAATTTGAACTTCTGAACTTTCCTAGCTCATCAAGCTGGCAATCCCTAAATGGGATAGATGATGTAAAACAGGGCTGTCAAACTCTCAGCCCTCGGGCCAGATGCATCATGCCCAGTTTAGCAAAGGGGGGTAAAGTCCCAGTACATCATGTGATGCCGCCATGACGACGTGAGTTTGATACCCCTGATGTAGAAGTATAGAGAAAAAAACAAAGCAAATGGAGGGGAAAAACAATAATGGAAAACTATCGGAGGCAATATCTGTTGCAGTCACTGTATAACCAATGCCTTTGTTCCCACCAGACACTTAGCTAAATTTAATGAGGAAGCTAATGTCTTCTGGAAACACCAAGGGGAGGTGTTAGGTTGTTACATTTAATCCAAAATAGATCTAGTCATCACAGCATTAAAGTAATTCAATCCAGATTGTTGTCTTGTAAGATACGCCTACCCTTCTCAAAGGATCTATTATACATTCCTAGTCTAAGGAATGTAGAGAGGGAGAGTGACTCAAAACTAATCCACCCCCATTACTGAACTCACTGCCAAAGTTCGGGAGAACAGAACACTTTCAAACATTGATTGGCTACAGCAGACAAACTGTGATAATTGAAACTTGCCCAGGAAAGCAGAGGTTAGTCATAATGAAGCCTTATCTAGTCCTCGACTTACGACCACAATTGAGCCCAAAATTTATGTTTATGCGAAGTGAGACATTTGTTAAGAGAGTTTTGCTCCACAGTTGTTAAGTGAATCACTGAAGTTGTTAAGTTAGTAACGTGGTTGCTAAGTGAATCTAGTTTCCCCGTTGACTTTGCTTGTTCAGAAAAATCGCATAAGGTGAACTCATGACCCCCGGGACACTGCAACCATCATAAATGTGACTCAGGTGCCAAGCATTTTAATTGTGATCACATGAGCACAGAGATGCTGCAAGGGTCATAAGTGTAAAAAAAACCCAAAAACCCGGTCATGTAACTTTTTCAATGCAATTTGTAACTTTGAATAGTCACTAAATGAACTATTGTAGGTCGAGGACTATCTATATATCTGTAGACATCTAGCACTGCCTAGAAAAGGTGGTTCAGATCTCTATGTTACTCAGGTGATGATTTATGACCAGGTTCTGGGGTTGTGTGCTGCCTGAACCGCTGGCAGGATTTGACTAGGTTAGCGGCTAATTAGGTTAACTGGTGAACTATGTGAATCGGGCCAGTACATGTTTAGGAAGAAATAGATGAATCAAGTCCTAATACTCTGACTAAGACTCTAATATACTTTCACCACCTTGCCACCATTAAAAGGACTAGCAAAGCCTTTTGCTATAGCCCAGTGGTGGGATTCAAATTTTTTTCTCTACTGGTTCTGTGGGCGTGGCTTGGTGGGCATGGCAGGGGAAGGATACTGTAACATCTCCAATCAGAAGTGGTATTTGCTGGTTCTCCAAACTACTCAAAATTTTCGCTACTGGTTCTCCAGAACTGTTCAGAACCTGCTGAATACCACCTCTGTTCTAGCACCTACTTTCTAGATCAGTGGTGGCTAACCTTTTGGGGCTCCTGTTCTAAAAATTGTGTACATGCTTGCATGCTCGTGCTTATGTGCCAGCACCCAGAAGGCAATCCACATCCTCCTGCGGCCCCTACAATGCGTATGCAATCCCACCCCTGCTGCCCCCTTACCGGCACTGCGCCTCTCAGCTGATTTTTCAGCCAGTTTGAGGCCTTTTTCGGCCTCCCAAAGGCTTGAGGAAGGCTTCTGCAGGCTTCTACAAGCTTTGTAGGCAGAAATCTAGCCCCGTTTCATCACTTCCTGTTTTTCTGAAAAATATGGAAGTTGTTAAGTACTTGGACATGGGTCGAAGTAAATGGAGACAGGCTCTGAATAGTGAACTTTCAGCTCTTTATTGCATAGTGACTTCTCAGTACAACAACAGTGAACTCTGCCTTATATAGGCAACCCTTGTAAGAATTGTCCAATAGCGAGCTATGAACTCTAGCTCTTTTAACCAATAAGAATCCTCTGTTAAGGGCCAATCGGATTCCTCAGAACTAACCAATCCGATCTGGCCGCCTAACAGCCAATCAGAGGTGCAGGGCCAGAACCCTGCACTTTACCTCAAACTCATACTTTATTAACTATGGTACATACACAACACCCCTTCCCCCTGGCTTCTTAAATTACGGTGTAGTTATATAGTCCTTTAAATAGGACGGTTGTCTTTTGAGTCTTTCGGATTTTCGTTGGACTGGTTGATTGCAATCCTGTTGAGGTAGATTGTTGTTTGGCAGTGGTTCTGCTTCTTGCTCAGGTGCAATTTCTTGAGGTGCAAACAATTTTCCTTCCTGCTCCATTTCCTGAGTATCACTTAGTTCGTCGCTCCCTTCGAGCAGGTTCCCTGGAACGTCATCTTCTTCTGTACCTCCCCCCCCTCAGTTTGGTCATGGGGGAGTTGTTGATTGGCCGTTGTGTGCCGTGACCGTAATTGGTCGATATGCCGTTTCCACAGTCTATTGTCACAGCATTTCACTATGTAGGATTTGGGGCTGGTCACTCGTACTACTGTCGCCTCTATCCATAATGGATCGCCCGACAAGTTTCGTACGTAAACGAGGTCCCCAACCTGGAAAGTGCGACAGCGGCCGCTGGATCCTATTGGCTTTTCCGGTTCATAAGCAGGGTGCAACCAGTCGAGGTGGAAGCGGACTTTTCGTCCCATCAGTAGTTCGGCAGGAGTTCTGCCAGTAACGCTATGTGGAGTTATGTGTTGAAAAAAGAGAATTTGGTTGACCCTGTCATCGATATTGTCATAGTCCATTTTTTGCAAAGTCTTTTTAACAAATTGGACCATGCGTTCCGCTCGGCCATTGGTCGCAGGGTGCGCAGGCGAGGTGAGCGCATGGCAGATGCCGCGGTCAGCGAGGTACTGCTCGAACATTAGTGCCATAAACTGTGGCCCGTTATTGGACACCAGGACGTCAGGTAGTCCGTGGGTTGCAAAGAGTCTGTTTAGGATCTCGATCACTGCCTCGGAAGTTGTAGTCATCATACGATGAATTTCTAACCAATTGGAGTATGCATCGACTGTCAGCAGGAAGGTGTAGCCCTTGGTTGGCCCCGCGAAATCCAGATGGATTCTGGACCAGGGTCCCCGTGGTGTCTCCCATTCAGTAGGCATGGCTTTTGGTGGGGCGTTGCTGACTTGTTGGCAATTGGCACACGCTTTGACCCACTGCTCGATTTGCCAGTCCATGCTCTGCCACCATGCGTAGCTTTGTGCAATTGCTTTCATCTGCGCGATGCCGGGGTGGCCCTCGTGCAGAATTCGTAGCAGCATCTTCCGGAGTTGTTCTGGGACAACAACTCTATCGCCCCAGATGATACAGCCTTTTTGGGAAAAAAGTTCAGTCTGTCAAGATTTAAATGGTGCGAAGTCATCTGGTACTTGGTCCAATGGCCATCCACATTCTACCCAACCTAGGACTCGAGCTAGGGTGTGGTCTCGTTTGGTTTCTCTCGCGATGTCTCGGGCGGTCATAGGCGGCGAGTTGAGTGTTTCGATCTGCAACGTAGTTGCCGTTGGTGCCGGATCGTTGAGAGTCTCTGGAAGCGGTGTTCGGCTTAATGCATCGGCGTGGGGAATGGCCTTCCCCGGGCGATATTGCAGGCGATAATTATAAGCAGCTAGGAATTCTGACCATCGGGTCATTCTAGGGGATAATATGTAGGGGGTTGGCTTGTCCCCGGCTATTATCCCAAGCAACGGTTTGTGGTCAGTTACAATGGTAAATGTCCTTCCATACACATATTCATGAAATTTCTTCACAGCTGACACGATTGCGAGGGCTTCTTTATCAATTTGTCCAAAGTTCCGCTCTGTTTGTGAAAGAGTCTTCGAAAAGTATGCAACAGGGGCTTCGTTCCCATTAGGCAGTACATGGCTCAAAATGGCGCCCACCCCAAAAGGCAATGCATCGCAAGTTATAATTAACGGCAAAGTCTCGTTATACTGCATAAGTACAGAGTCAGATGTGAGCAGTTTTTTAACATCCCGAAACGCTTGCTCTTCCCGGTATCCCTATACCCACAATGCTTTCTTATCTAATAATCGGTGTAACGGCTCAGCGACAGTTGCTTTGTGCGGTAAAAATACATTATAGAAATTAATGAGGCCGAAGAACGCCTGGAGATCTGCCTTGTTGCGTGGTCTGGGGGCGTTTTTTTTTTTTTAAAAAAAAACAAATTTTATTAATTTTACAGAGAACACAAACAAAACTAAAAGATCTTTTCTGAAGGTTGTCTGATCCCGGGTTGAAACTCTTCACACAGACACAAATTCAAACATCATATTCACTTTATATATCCTTCTATATCTTATTATCATTTTCTTTTTTATATATATATATAAACCATTTTTTATCAATTTTATATAAACAATGCACAAGGCATAACAGCTTATAAGTTCTTTTCTAAGAAAAAATAATAAAAGAAGAAAACCAATAGAACATAACAATTCCAAATTATAATATCAATACTTTGTCTATTTAACTTCATATCTTACCCCAACTTCTCTTTTTCATCCAAATTATTTCTTATTAATAAATTTTTTTTTGCCTTTTTTCAATATACAACATCCAAAAAAAACACCCCATAACAAAACCTTTATATATCCTTTCATATCTTATTATCATTTTCAATAATATTCTTTGTCTGTTCTATTTCCAACTATCCATTCATCTTTTTTCTTTTACTATACTTCTCCTATACACCAATTGGAGTAACGTCTATAACTCATTACCCTAACTTAAAAGTACTTCATATAACAATTTTTCTTGGGATTCTGTTTAAAAGATTCTAAAATTACACAATGAATTTTATACTCTAAATACACATATAAAAAACACAATCTTATGTACCCTCCAGAATCCCTCTTTTATCCTAAATTAAATTCACCCATTGTCTCTGAATAAACTTTTTTTCTTTAGATCTTGCTTCCCCCCATTGAGGCTTCTCCTCCCCCACTTTCTCTCTTGCTTATTCTTCTCCTTGCCCTTTTTACCCCTTTGTCTTTCCTCCTCCCTTTTCTTACTCTGTTTCCTTTGCTTTCTAACCTTGCCTCCACCTTTCCGCTCATTTTTCTCCTCTTTGGTTGTTTTTATAATTCTTAAAATCCCCTTTTTCTTATCCTTTTTCTCCTCCTCCCCGGAAAGAACCCATTGTTCATCAAAGATGGCTTCTTCTTCCTCTTCTTCTTTGTCCCAGTCCTTCTGCTGCGTAGTCAACTTTTCATAAGTACATAACACCATTTCTAAGAATTGAAACAAAGTGCCCAAAGTATCTTCTTTTTTATATTTTTGATATTCAGTCTTTAGTTCATCCACAAGCGATGCCATTATGAAAAAAGAAACTTTTCCCAAAACAACCACAAATATTTTTAATCAAGAATAATTCAAAAAAAAAATTCCAAAAATTAATACTTTTCTTCCTTCTTCTCTTTCTCTTTCTGAGGTTAATGCTTAATCAAAGAGGTCCAATTACCATATACCTTTCTTTGGGATTCTAGGCAATCTCCTCCTTTTTCAGCTTCTGCTCCAATTTTTTTTCCTTTCCCCTCCCACTTGCAATATCAATTTTAAATAATCAGAAATCCATATCTCCAACAAGGGTTTTCCAATTTCTTAAGTTTTTCAATGTCCAAAAACCCTTTTGTCCCTTAGCTTCAACTCTCAAAACAATTCACTTTCAATGTCCAATATGTCCAAACATATCTGCTGTTTCCATGGGGTGGGAGAGTGAAGAAAAAAAAAAGTTCCCTTTAACAGCTTCTCTGCCGCTTTTGATCTTCTTAGGGATACAATGTATCCTCCAGCAACTCAAACAACTCAGTTCCAACCAATTTGAAAGATGTTACTTGACCCGGCTCAGACAGCACTTTCACTCTTCTAACTTCCTCCAGCGCAATCTTACCCGGTTGCTGGCTTCTTCGTGGCGGCCATTGCTGACCGCCGCTCCACCGCCTTGGGAAAAAGGGTTTTTTCCGGAGGAGGAGGGGGTCTGCGACACCCCCAACCCCCTGTCCGACTCCCCTCTCTCTTCAGCTGTCCCTACAGGGCAGCCATATCCCCCGACCCATCTGGATCGGGGGTACCTCGGCGGCTAGCACAGCAGGAATCGCGAGCTGTCGCGAATTCCTGCTGCCCCGAAGCCACGCGAAACCAGAAACCCCGGTCTGGGGGCATTTTTGATGGGTTTTAATTTACTCTCGGTAGGATGAATGCCTTGGCTATCTATTCAGTATCCTAGAAATTCAACATTGTCAGTATATAAGTGACATTTATTTTTTTTCACCTTAAGTCCAGCCTCTTGGAATTTTTTAAGAACGCATTTCAAATGATCTTGCAAGATTTGTTTTGTAGGGGCTGCAATTAATACGTCATCAAAATAAGGAACCACGCCCTTGATTCCCTGTAATAGCCTTTCCATGAGGCTCTGGAAGATCCCCAGAGCTACACTAACTCCGAATTGCAATCGGATACATTTAAAGGCACCTCTTTGCATTACAGTTGTTTGGGCTTGGGCTGTTTTTTCATCCACTGGTAATTGTTGATAAGCTTGAGCTAAATCTAATTTAGCGAAAATCTTTCCGCCCCCCAGGGAATGGAGGAGGTGCTGTACCACCGGAACTGGATATGCATTCTGCTGTAGGGCGTGGTTTAAAGTGGCCCGGTAGTCCCCACAAATTCGGATTGATCCGTCTGGTTTATGGGTGTTACAATAGGGGTTTCCCATGGAGAGTGATCGATGGGCTTTAAACCCCTTGAGCAATTAGCTTGTCGAGTTGTTCGTCGATCTTTGCTTTAAGAGCGAACGGAACTCAACGGGGCTTTAAGCGAATGGGAGCTACTTTTGGATCTAAACTGAATGAGATCGGGGTCCCCTTATACTCGCCTAAGCTGTCCGCGAAGACATCACTGAATTCAGAGATAAGGTCTTCCTCCCACTCACAACCACCGACTCAGTTCACGCCGGCCACTTCAATGCCGAGTGGCGCGAACCATTGGAGGCCTAGTAGGCTAGGCCTATCTCTATCGATGACCGTTAGAGGTAAGTATGCTGTATGCTTCTTGAAGGAGACTCGGACTCGGCAGGAACCGACAATGGGGATTCGGTTCCCTTGGTAGTCCTTGAGGATGAGGCATTGAAATTGGAGGTCTTGACATTGAATTGTGGGGATGAGTTGCTTGAGTGTCTTCCAGGACACCATCAAGAGGGACGATCCTGAGTCAACCTCCATGTGGCAAGGCTGGTTCTCGATGGCTGCCGTGACTCAGATTTTCTTAGTGTCCAAGGCTGAGGCATGACCGATAGTGATAGTATGGTGAGCCTCTTCTCTCTGCAAAGCTCGATTTTTGTAGGAGTGGTTTTCTGGCTCTCGCCTTACAGGACGGTTTCCTGTCGATTGGCAATAGTTAGCCCCTTTTGAGGCCTGGCTGAGTCCTGGCAAGCTGCAGCAGATCCGTCCGATGTGGCCTCGTTTCCCGCACTCATGGCAGAGTGCGTCGCGGAATTTGCATTCGGACGTGGCATGGTTGGCTCCACAGCCAGCGCATGGGTGTAAGGGCTTCGGGTGAGGGTCCTGGTCAGACCGCAGTCGATGGATCCCTTCTTCGTCGCTGTCTGACGACGAAGAGAGGTCCTCGTAGTGCGTTGTTGAGAGCTGCCCTTCTGAGTTGGGTAAGATTTCGCTGGTCGGTGGTGTTATCGGAGTGCGGCTTCGCCGTAGTTGTGCAGCCGACTTTTTAGTCGCCTCCGCAGCCGTGGCTTCAGCGATGGCGTCAGCAAGGCTGATGTCGCCTTTCGCCATCAGCTTGCTTTGCACACCTAGTGCATCTAATCCCAGAACTATTCGATCTCTCAGTGCCTCTTCTAAATCGGCGAACCCGCAGAGGCCCCCTAAATTTCGGAGGTCCGCTACGAAATCGGCCATGCTCTCCCCTTTCCGTTGGTTTCTTTGATAAAACTCGTGGTGTCTCACGAGTGTAGGCATGGTTGGCACGTAATAGTCTCTCAGGATGGGTTTGAGGTCGTCCCAGCTCATGGCTTTCACTTCTCGAGGTTTGGCGAGTGTTTTAGCCATCTTAAATATGGCTGGACCGCAATGCGTCAGGAACAGCGCCCTCTTCTTTGCTGGTGTGGCGTCCTTCAAGTTGTTCGTCTCGAGAAACATTTGGAAGCGATCCATGTAGGATTCCCAATCCTCTTGGTTTGGATCAAACGGAGCGGGTGGTACGATGCCGCAGGACATGGTTCCTTTGTTGGCGTCGTCTTATCACGTGCTCGGTATTGCTTTCTGGCTTCTTCGGTTCAGACGTCTCCACATCCCACCTTCGTCGCCAATGTTAAGTACTTGGACATGGGTCGAAGTAAATGGAGACAGGCTCTAAATAGTGAACTTTCAGCTCTTTATTGCATAGTGACTTCTCAGTACAACAACAGTGAACTCTGCCTTATATAGGCAACCCTTGTAAGAATTGTCCAATAGCGAGCTATGAACTCTAGCTCTTTTAACCAATAAGAATCCTCTGTTAAGGGCCAATCGGATTCCTCAGAACTAACCAATCCGATCTGGCCGCCTAACAGCCAATCAGAGGTGCAGGGCCAGAACCCTGCACTTTACCTCAAGCTCATACTTTATTAACTATGGTACATACACAACAGAAGTGACAAAACGGGGCTAGATTTTGGCCTATAAAATCTAGTAGAAGCCTAAGGAAGCCTTCCTCAAGCCTTTGGGAGGCCGAAAAAGGCCTCAAACTGGCTGAAAAATCAGCTGTGAGGTGCAGCACAGTGAGATAAGTTTGCCTGCAGCTCGCATGCAAATGGCTCTGCATGCCATCTTTGGCACGTGTGTCATAGGTTCGCCATCACGGTTCTAGATATAGTGTTGTTTTATGACTTCTGCAATGAATATCCTATCTATAAGGATGGGAATGATAGGTATCCCATCATGGGTGGGAGGACTCAGTGATAACAAGGGAAAACACAACAAAGGTTCAGTTTTCAAAAGGAATGGACACAAACCTCATAAAATGCCTTTTTTGCATTACAGACAGTCTTCGCTAAGCAATCACAACTGGGGCCAGCAATTCCGTTGTTAAGCAAAATGGTCACAAAGTGAAATCATGACTGTGCTTATGATCTGCACTTCAGTTTTCCTTCATTGGACAGGCCTTCAAAAGTCATAAATACAAGGACTTGTCAAAAAAGTTACTCTTTCAACACTGTTGTAACTGCATTGATTCCTAAATGAGACAGCTGCTTAACAAGGAAAACATGTATTTGAAAGTCTTTCATTCTGAATTCCTTCCATCTTTGGAATATATATAATATCCACATACAGTTGGAATTAATGGGAGAGAGGGTGTGAGAGAGGGGGGAGACGGAGAGAGGGAGAGAGTGTGTGTTAGAGAAACATCTTTTTTCATATTTAAGTTCTTAATAATAAGCAATAGTGCCGTGTTGATGAACCTATGGCATGCGTGCCAGAAGTGGCATGCAGAGCCATTTCCCCCAGCATGTTAGAGGTCACTTAGAAGAGTCCCACTGCGCATGCGCACGAGCATTGCTGCCTGACAACTGATTGTCGGGTATCTGGCTGTATGCGCAGGGGTTGTATGTGTGTGTGGGCGGGAGATGTGTGCACATGCGCAGAGATGTGCAGTGCACCTGGTGGTATCTCGCACGCATGTGTAGAGACATGCGGTGCATGAGGGGGGGATCGTGCATGTATGAGCAGAAGGCATGGAGGCAGGGTGGGGTTCAAATTTTTTAACAACTGATTCTGTGGGTGTGGCTTAGGTGGTGGGTGTGGCTTGGTGGTCATGTGACTGGCTGGGTGTGGCCAACTCAATATCACTCACATCGAGGCATGCATCTCCTCTCATGGCTTCTCGTGACTTTTTGGATGCTGCAACAGTCATAAGTGTGAAAAATGGTCATTAAGTCACTTTTTTCAGTGCCATTGTAACTTTGAATGGTCATTCCACACAAGCAAAGTACCAGCAAAGGAGGAAAAAAAACTCCAGAGAAGGTCCAGAGACAGGAAGTCTAGTCCTGCCAAGAATATAATAAGGGTTAAGGAGAGGCAGTTTCTGTAAGCAACCCCAGAATGTTTCCTTCCTGCCTTCCTTACAGGATTAGGCCAGTAATTTCTTCTAACAACCGGTTCTCCGAACTGCTTAGAATGTTAACAATCGGTTCTAGCCAATAGGTGCGAATTGGTAGAATCCCACCCCTGCGTGGGGAGGCAGCACACATTGCCTTCTGGGTGCTGGCGCATGCAAGTGAGCAAGCACGCAATTATTGGCACAGGAGCTGCAAAAATGCATGATCCCATATCTAATGTGTTTTATGCTATTTTGTCAATGCAAACTCTGGACTTTTAAGTTATTTTCCCCCCCAGTTTGTTCTATCTCTTCTAACTTAGTAGAATCCTCAAAGTAACCATTATAGTGGCTTACTGAAGCAAGTGCCTACTAATCATTTTAATTAGCATTTAAATGTGGACTAGTAGAACCACATAAACATATACAAGAAAAATTTAGGGATGCTGATATCAAAACAAAGCAATTCAAATCCAAAAGCTGCCTTTAAAATCATGCATGAAATTTTTTATTGACTTTACTTTGGGAAATGCATAAGGAATATATATAGAACCTTTTTCCTGAGTTAAGCTATTACTGCATCTGATTCCTCCTGTCTAGACTTTGAGATAGACCTGCAGGATTAAGCTATATTCATTCTTTCATCAATATAGATTTACTGCAACAAAGCGCATGATTTCCACATTTATTTGTTCTTGCAATTTGCAGCCAAACTATATATATTTTCAGTTGTACTACTAGAAGACAACTGTGGATCAATATGATCATGTTAATTTTTAAGAAGTGATTGTAAGGTCAGCAGGACACATTCTTATAACATATTATCCTCTGCTAGTGATTGTATTGCTTAAAGGCACAACAACTTCTCATTTCTCAGACACCCAGAAAATAACTCTGCAAATATTGCATGCAAGCAAAAATAATGTTAACCCTGCATGTAATCTAGAGCAATAAACCCAGGCCAATAAAACCCTTTGTGAACAGCGTCTTATGAATTCAAATATCATCAATGGGATTGTTTCTGACCTTAATGCTAAAATGTTTAATAAAAATTAAAATAAAATAGAAGTGGGAAAAAACCCCAATCCTTTTGTGCCTATTACTCAGATTAAGATAACCTTTAACCTACTCACATTAGGCTAATCTTTCACGTTAATCAAAGCTGTAGACACTTCATTCTTCAATATTTTCATAAATTTGCATTGAGACAAATGCCATGCAAATCATACAACTCCTTAAACAGCCTGTTTGCTGTTATAATAAAATAAATTTGCATCCTCCTGTACTGACTGGCACTCAAGAATTCCAGAACAATCCAGCATTTGAGCAGGCATACAGTATCTGACTGCAAAAAAAACAGATCACAAAGTAGCAGCAAAGAAATGCAGACAACTTGAAGTTATTTGCTATCTTTGGTGAGTCCTCTACACTTTTGTAGTCCAGATATGATAAGCCTAAAATCAGAGGCTGCAGAAGTTAGAAATTTTAAATAGTGACTAGTTTTTACATGCAAACAGTGCTCAGACTGATCTCAGTGCTAACTGGGTGCCGTTTCTGGCATGATTTAAGTCATATCATATTTATTTCTGTTCTAGATGGAGTCAAGCAATATAGCTAGTCCTCGATTTATGACTACAATTGAGCCCAAAATTTATGTTGCTAAGTAAGACATTTGTTAAGTGAGTTTTGCTCCATTTTAGGACCTTTCTTGCCACAGTTGTTAAATGAATCACTGCAGTTGTTAAGTTGGTAACACAGTTGTTCAGTGAATCTGGCTTTCCTGTTAACTTTACTTATCAGAAGGTCAATAAAGGTGATCACACAACCTTAGGACCTTGCAGCTGTCATAAATATGAGTCAGTTGCCAAGCGTCTGAATTTGGATCACATGAATGCTGCGACAGTTGTTAAGTGTGAAAAATGGTCATAAGCTTCTTCTTTTCAGTGTCACTGTAACCTCAAACAGTCACTAAATGAAATCTTATAAGTAGAATACTACCTATATATAACAAACCCCTCTTTATCTTACTTGATCTTGAAAAGCTGTTGCTTTTATCCAACTGCATATAGACAGGATCCTTTGCAACCAATGTATTCTTCCTGCTATGCCAGCTTCTCTGTTTGCTATTTCAGCCAATAGGAGGAAGTTGAGACAATGGACAAAAAATTTTAGAAGAAGAAGAAAGAAGAAGAAAGAAGAAAGAAGAAAGAAGAAAGAAGAAAGAAGAAGAAGAAGAAGAAGAAGAAGAAGAAGAAGAAGAAGAAGAAGAAGAAGAAGAAGAAGAAGAAGAAGAAGAGAGAAATATCTATCAGAATTTTAAAAGATCTTTTTTTTTCTCCTCTTTGCAGTTTCCTACTCAGCAGAACACTATACACTCAAAACATTGTCCTAAACCAGGGGTGTCAAACTCATGTCGTCAAGGTGGCATCACGTGACGTATCGGGACTTTTCCCCCCTTCAAAACCAGGCATGGGTGTGGCCAGTGCGTGACACATTCAGCCCATGGGTCAGGAGTTTGATAGCCCTGTCCTAAACTGCCATTTACAATCACAGAATCACAGATTCAATCATAGAATTATAGGGGGCTAGAAGAGATCTTGGAAGTCATCTAGTCCAACCCCTTGCCCAGGACAGGAACCCAATTCATTTTCATTTTTCATTCTCATTTTCCATCCCATTATTTCCAGCTCCCCACAAATAAGTTTCTCAAAGGACAGATTTTGCTTGCACAAGAAAATGAAATTGGGAGGTTTTGCCTCCTCATTCAGAACACAAGAAATCCCAAGGCATAATCTTACAAAAGATAGGACTGGAACTGACAGCCACACAGCACAGCTGGGAGATGTGCAGGCTTGGAGGAGGGGAGATGTTACTGATGAGATGAAAATCACTAGTGTATGTTGAACATACACTGTTGAGGCTTGAAGACCTAAATTAGAGTACTACTTCTAGCCTCCCCATTTCCATTGATGGTTGCCCTCTCTCTGCTGGGCAGCAGGAGAGGAATAATTTTCATAGAAAATAAATCTTTATCTCTCCAAAAGCTTTATAACAGTTTCCATAGAGTGCCTTGCTTTTACTGCTATTTTCCTCAGCAGTAAAAATGGGAACTTTGCCATTAATAACTGCTGAGCTAGCTAGGCCTCTAAAGAGCCTGGTATCTTGTTGCTTCACAATTTACAGAGATGAAAGGTGCTAATCTCTGTTCTGAAGTAAAACCTATCACCTGCATCATCAGGGTTTTTTTTTCCCCTAGTACTTATTGGAAAAAGAGAAACTAGTAAAACTTGAGATTGAGTTCTCTCTCCCTCTCCCTCCCTCCCTCCCTCCCTCTTCCTCTCCCTCTCCTCCATCTCTCCCTCCCTCTCCCCCTCTCTCTCCCTCCCTGTCTTCCCTCCCACTCTGTCCCTCTCTCTCTCTCTCCCTCTTTCTCCCTCTCTCTCTATAGTACGTAGGGCTCCATTAACACCAGTCAAGCATGGAAAAATATTCTTTATGCTACTTTAATATTTGTGATGATGGGGAGAACGGCACTGAGAACATTCCTGTAGAATCCCTTATAAATCATAACTTTATAGGACAGAATTCAAGATCCAGAGAATCTATCATTTCTGTTTCTATTGCATTATTCAGGCCAGCCTTAGATCATTGCAGCTTCTTCTGGGCACTACATTGACTGGAAGACATAGATAACTGGAAAGTGTCCAGAGATGAGAAAATGTGATGATAGAAGGTATGGAAGAAAAAGCTTATGAGGAACAATTTGGGATGTTGGGAAGGATATTTAACCTGAGGAAAGAAGACATGTTAGCTGTTCTTACAGTATCTGAATATTTGGTTTTGTTTAGGTTATTTTTGTTTTGCTCATGGCCCAGAGTTCCTTTGGACAAATAGGCTATCATATATATTGGGTGGGCAAACAAATAGATAAAAAATAAAGATGGGGCAGACTTATTCAATGTTGATTCACCAGACTGAAGAAGAAACAATGGGTTTGAACTTCAAGAACATGAGGCATAAATGCTGGACTCTCCTCCCTGAGAGGTGTTTAAAGAGAAGTTAGACCACTATCTGACAGAGGTTGCAACTTGCAATGGATTGCTGAACTAAACAGAGAGCTGGATTACATGATTTCCAAGATTCCTACTAACTCTTACATTCTGTAGTTCTGGAATACATTTGTTTGAAATTAATAAGCCAAAAATAAAATACAAGAGAAAGTGAAACCTTGGTGACAAAACTACATAGTTGCAACAGAATAAAATTTGTATCACTCTACAAACAAGGCACCTTCTTTCACATGTGTTGGTCATGGCCTAAAGCAAAAAAATATTGGAATAAAATAAGAAATTGATTGCAGGAAATTATTGGTCTCCAAATAGAATTTAAACCTGAAATGTTTCTATTAGGAATAATCAGAGGAGTATTTGACAAAGGAACGAAATATATTATAATGCATATATTGACGGCAGCAAGAATTACCTATGCGCAGAATTGGAAATTAGATAGTACTCCCTCTGAAAGCATGATAATAAAGAAAATAATGGATTGTGCAGAGATGGTCAAACTCACATTGGAATTGCAAGATAGAGAAAATATGGAATACCATGAGAAAGTCCAGAAATATTTCACAAGAAGAGTTCTCCACTCCTCTACTTGTTGTAGAATACCTTATGCCACCAGACTTGAAATTCTAGACCTAGAAAACCTTGAATTACGTCGTCTTCGATCTGATCTAAATATGGTATATAAAATCATGCATTGCAATGTCCTACCTGTCAATGAATACTTCAGCTTCAACCATAACAACACAAGAGCACACAATAGATACAAACTCAAGGTTAACCGCACCAAACTTGATTGCAGGAAATATGACTTCAGCAACAGAGTGGTCAATGTCTGGAATACTCTACCTGACTCTGTAGTTTCTTCCCCAAAACCCAAAAACTTTAACCTTAGACTGTCTACTATTGACCTCACCCCTTTCCTAAGAGGTCTGTAGGGGGTGTGCATAAGCGCACCAACGTGCCTACCGTCCCTGTCCTATTGTTTCTTTTATTTTTCTTATATGTACCCATTTCATGTATTCATAACTATGTATATACTTATACCTATTATCTTGTAAGCAATTGACAAATCAAAATAAATAAAATAAAAAAATAAATACGGTCTGGGAGAAGTGGTATAATTGGTTAGAAAGTAGAAACAAAAATTAATGTAAATATGTATATTGACCAAAATGAAAATGTTGATGTCACAGTGCTGAGAAGATTACATATGTTTCTTTTTTAAATGTTCAAAAGTACAAT
>JAUCBL010001101.1:12500-24040 GCA_033807585.1 Hydrophis major | reverse complement strand
TCTATCTATCCAACTATCTATCTATCTATCTATCTATCTATCTATCTATCTATCTGTCTGTCTGTCTGTCTGTCTGTCTGTCTGTCTATCATCTATCTATCTATCTATCTATCTATCTATCTATCTATCTATCTATCTATCTATCTATCTATCCATTCCATCCGTCTATCTATCTATCTATCTATCTATCTATCTATCTATCTATCTATCTATCTATCTATCTATCTATCTATCTATCTATCAGTTCTCTGTCTGTATTTGTATATATGTCTGTCTATCATCTATCTATCTATCTATCTATCTATCTATCTATCTATCTATCTATCCATTCCATCCGTCTATCTATCTATCCAACTATCTATCTATCTGTCTCTCTCTCTCTATCTATCTATCTATCTATCTATCTATCTATCTATCTATCTATCTATCTATCTATCTATCTATCTATCTATCTATCTATCCATCTATCTATGCATTCCATCCATCTGTCAGTCTATCTATCTATCTATCTATCTATCTATCTATCTATCTATCTATCTATCTATCTATCTATCTATCTATCTATCTATCTATCTATCTATCTATCTATCTATGCATTCCATCCATCTGCCTGTCTGTCTGTCTGTCTATCTATCTATCTATCTATCTATCTATCTATCTATCTATCTATCTATCTATCTATCTATCTATCTATCTATCTATGTATCAGTTCTCTGTCTGTATTTGTATATATGTCTGTCTGTCTATCTATCTTTCTATCTATCTATCTATCTATCTGTCTGTCTGTCTATCTATCTATCTATCTATCTATCTATCTATCTATCTATCTATCTATCTATCTATCTATCTATCTATGCATTCCATCCATCTGTCTGTCTATCTATCTATCTATCTATCTATCTATCTATCTATCTATCTATCTATCTATCTATCTATCTATCTATCTATCCATTCCATCCATCAATCAGTCTATCTGTCTGTCTCTCTGTCTATCTATCTATCTGTCCATTCAATCCGTCCGTTTGACTCTCTGTCTGTCTGTCTGTCTGTCTGTACGTCTGTCTATCTATCTATCTATCTATCTATCTATCTATCTATCTATCTATCTATCTATCTATCTATCTATCTATCTATCCATTCCATCCGTCTATCTATCTATCCAACTATCTATCTATCTATCTATCTATCTATCTGTCTGTCTGTCTGTCTGTCTGTCTGTCTGTCTGTCTGTCTGTCTGTCTGTCTGTCTGTCTGTCTGTCTATCTATCTATCTATCTATCTATCTATCTATCTATCTATCTATCTATCTATCTATCTATCTATCTATCCATTCCATCCGTCTATCTATCTATCCAACTATCTATCTATCTATCTATCTATCTATCTATCTATCTATCTATCTATCTATCTATCTATCTATCTGTCTGTCTGTCTGTCTGTCTGTCTGTCTGTCTGTCTATCTATCTATCTATCTATCTATCTATCTATCTATCTATCTATCTATCTATTTATCTATCTATCAATCTATCTATGCATTCCATCCATCTGTCAGTCTATCTATCTATCTATCTATCTATCTATCTATCTATCTATCTATCTGTCTGTCTGTCTGTCTGTCTGTCTGTCTGTCTGTCTGTCTGTCTGTCTGTCTATCTATCTATCTGTCTGTCTGTCTGTCTGTCTGTCTGTCTATCTATCTATCTATCTATCTATCTATCTATCTATCTATCTATGTATCAGTTCTCTGTCTGTATTTGTATATATGTCTGTCTGTCTATCTATCTTTCTATCTATCTATCTATCTATCTATCTATCTATCTATCTATCTGTCTGTCTGTCTATCTATCTATCTATCTATCTATCTATCTATCTATCTATCTATCTATCTATCTATCTATCTATCTATCTATCTATGCATTCCATCCATCTGTCTGTCTATCTATCTATCTATCTATCTATCTATCTATCTATCTATCTATCTATCTATCTATCTATCTATCTATCTATCTATCTATCTATCTATCTATCTATCTATGCATTCCATCCATCTGCCTGTCTGTCTGTCTATCTATCTATCTATCTATCTATCTATCTATCTATCTATCTATCTATCTATCTATCTATCTATCTATGTATCAGTTCTCTGTCTGTATTTGTATATATGTCTGTCTGTCTATCTATCTTTCTATCTATCTATCTATCTATCTATCTATCTATCTATCTATCTATCTATCTATCTATCTATCTATCTATCTATCTATCTATCTATCTATGCATTCCATCCATCTGTCTGTCTATCTATCTATCTATCTATCTATCTATCTATCTATCTATCTATCTATCTATCTATCTATCTATCTATCTATCTATCCATTCCATCCATCAATCAGTCTATCTGTCTGTCTCTCTGTCTATCTATCTATCTGTCCATTCAATCCGTCCGTTTGACTCTCTGTCTGTCTGTCTGTCTGTCTGTACGTCTGTCTATCTATCTATCTATCTATCTATCTATCTATCTATCTATCTATCTATCTATCTATCTATCTATCTATCTATCTATCTATCTATCTATCCATTCCATCCGTCTATCTATCTATCCAACTATCTATCTATCTATCTATCTATCTATCTATCTATCTATCTATCTATCTATCTGTCTGTCTGTCTGTCTGTCTGTCTGTCTGTCTGTCTGTCTGTCTGTCTGTCTGTCTATCTATCTATCTATCTATCTATCTATCTATCTATCTATCTATCTATCTATCTATCTATCCATTCCATCCGTCTATCTATCTATCCAACTATCTATCTATTTTTCTATCTATCTATCTATCTATCTATCTATCTATCTATCTATCTATCTATCTGTCTGTCTGTCTGTCTGTCTGTCTGTCTGTCTGTCTGTCTGTCTGTCTGTCTGTCTGTCTATCTATCTATCTATCTATCTATCTATCTATCTATCTATCTATCTATCTATCAATCTATCTATGCATTCCATCCATCTGTCAGTCTATCTATCTATCTATCTATCTATCTATCTATCTATCTGTCTGTCTGTCTGTCTGTCTGTCTGTCTGTCTGTCTGTCTGTCTGTCTGTCTGTCTATCTATCTATCTATCTATCTATCTATCTATCTATCTATCTATGTATCAGTTCTCTGTCTGTATTTGTGTATATGTCTGTCTGTCTATCTATCTTTCTATCTATCTATCTATCTATCTATCTATCTATCTATCTGTCTGTCTGTCTATCTATCTATCTATCTATCTATCTATCTATCTATCTATCTATCTATCTATCTATCTATCTATCTATCTATGCATTCCATCCATCTGTCTGTCTATCTATCTATCTATCTATCTATCTATCTATCTATCTATCTATCTATCTATCTATCTATCTATCTATCTATCTATCTATCTATCTATCCATTCCATCCATCAATCAGTCTATCTGTCTGTCTCTCTGTCTATCTATCTATCTGTCCATTCAATCCGTCCGTTTGACTCTCTGTCTGTCTGTCTGTCTGTCTGTACGTCTGTCTATCTATCTATCTATCTATCTATCTATCTATCTATCTATCTATCTATCTATCTATCTATCTATCTATCTATCTATCTATCTATCTATCTATCTATCTATCCATTCCATCCGTCTATCTATCTATCCAACTATCTATCTATCTATCTATCTATCTATCTATCTATCTGTCTGTCTGTCTGTCTGTCTGTCTGTCTGTCTGTCTGTCTGTCTGTCTGTCTGTCTGTCTATCTATCTATCTATCTATCTATCTATCTATCTATCTATCTATCTATCTATCCATTCCATCCGTCTATCTATCTATCCAACTATCTATCTATCTATCTATCTATCTATCTATCTATCTGTCTGTCTGTCTGTCTGTCTGTCTGTCTGTCTGTCTGTCTGTCTATCTATCTATCTATCTATCTATCTATCTATCTATCTATCTATCAATCTATCTATGCATTCCATCCATCTGTCAGTCTATCTATCTATCTATCTATCTATCTATCTATCTATCTGTCTGTCTGTCTGTCTGTCTGTCTGTCTGTCTGTCTGTCTGTCTATCTATCTATCTATCTATCTATCTATCTATCTATCTATCTATCTATCTATCTATGCATTCCATCCATCTGTCTGTCTATCTATCTATCTATCTATCTATCTATCTATCTATCTATCTATCTATCTATCTATCTATCTATCTATCTATCAATCTATCAGTTCTCTGTCTGTATTTGTATATATGTCTGTCTATCTATCTATCTATCTATCTATCTATCTATCTATCTATCTATCTATCTATCTATCTATCTATCTATCTATCCAATCCATCCGTCTATCTATCTATCTATCTATCTATCTATCTATCTATCCATCCATCCATCTATCTATCTATCTATATCAAAATGTCCATCTCTCGGTCTGTCTATCTATCTATCTATCTATCTATCTATCTATCTATCTATCTATCTATCTATCTATCTATCTATCTATCTATCTATCTATCCATCTATCTATCCAATCCATGTATCTATCTATCTATCTATCTATCTATCTATCTATCTATCTATCTATCTATCTATCTATCTATCTATCTATCTATCTATCCATTCCATCCGTCTATCTATCTATCTATCTATCTATCTATCTATCTATCTATCTATCTATCTATCTATCTATCTATCTATCTATCTATCAGTTCTCTGTCTGTATTTGTATATATGTCTGTCTATCATCTATCTATCTATCTATCTATCTATCTATCTATCTATCTATCTATCTATCTATCTATCCATTCCATCCGTCTATCTATCTATCTATCTATCTATCTATCTGTCTGTCTGTCTGTCTGTCTGTCTGTCTGTCTGTCTGTCTGTCTGTCTGTCTGTCTGTCTATCTATCTATCTATCTATCTATCTATCTATCTATCTATCTATGCATTCCATCCATCTGTCTGTCTATCTATCTATCTATCTATCTATCTATCTATCTATCTATCTATCTATCTATCTATCTATCTATCTATCTATCTATCCATTCCATCCATCAATCAGTCTATCTGTCTGTCTCTCTGTCTATCTATCTATCTGTCCATTCAATCCGTCCGTTTGACTCTCTGTCTGTCTGTCTGTCTGTCTGTACGTCTGTCTATCTATCTATCTATCTATCTATCTATCTATCTATCTATCTATCTATCTATCTATCTATCTATCTATCTATCTATCTATCTATCTATGCATTCCATCCATCTGTCTGTCTGTCTGTCTATCTATCTATCTATCTATCTATCTATCTATCTATCTATCTATCTATCTATCTATCTATCTATCTATCTATCTATCCATTCCATCCGTCTATCTATCTATCTATCTATCTATCTATCTATCTATCTATCTATCTATCTATCTATCTATCTATCTATCTATCTATCTATCTATCTATCTATCTATCTATCTATCTATGCATTCCATCCATCAGTCTGTCTATCTATCTATCTATCTATCTATCTATCTATCTATCTATCTATCTATCTATCTATCTATCTATCTATCTATCTATCTATCTATCAGTTCTCTGTCTGTATTTGTATATATGTCTGTCTATCATCTATCTATCTATCTATCTATCTATCTATCTATCTATCTATCTATCTATCTATCTATCCATTCCATCCGTCTATCTATCTATCCAACTATCTATCTATCTGTCTCTCTCTCTCTATCTATCTATCTATCTATCTATCTATCTATCTATCTATCTATCTATCTATCTATCTATCTATGCATTCCATCCATCTGCCTGTCTGTCTGTCTGTCTGTCTATCTATCTATCTATCTATCTATCTATCTATCTATCTATCTATCTATCTATCTATCTATCTATCTATCTATCTATCTATCTATCTATCTATGCATTCCATCCATCTGCCTGTCTGTCTGTCTGTCTGTCTATCTATCTATCTATCTATCTATCTATCTATCTATCTATCTATCTATCTATCTATCTATGTATCAGTTCTCTGTCTGTATTTGTATATATGTCTGTCTGTCTATCTATCTTTCTATCTATCTATCTATCTATCTATCTGTCTGTCTATCTATCTATCTATCTATCTATCTATCTATCTATCTATCTATCTATCTATCTATCTATCTATGCATTCCATCCATCCATCTGTCTGTCTATCTATCTATCTATCTATCTATCTATCTATCTATCTATCTATCTATCTATCTATCTATCTATCTATCTATCTATCTATCCATTCCATCCATCAATCAGTCTATCTGTCTGTCTCTCTGTCTATCTATCTATCTGTCCATTCAATCCGTCCGTTTGACTCTCTGTCTGTCTGTCTGTCTGTACGTCTGTCTATCTATCTATCTATCTATCTATCTATCTATCTATCTATCTATCTATCTATCTATCTATCTATCTATCTATCTATCTATCTATCCATTCCATCCGTCTATCTATCTATCCAACTATCTATCTATCTATCTATCTATCTATCTGTCTGTCTGTCTGTCTGTCTGTCTGTCTGTCTGTCTGTCTGTCTGTCTGTCTGTCTATCTATCTATCTATCTATCTATCTATCTATTTATCTATCTATCTATCCATTCCATCCGTCTATCTATCTATCCAACTATCTATCTATCTATCTATCTATCTATCTATCTATCTATCTGTCTGTCTGTCTGTCTGTCTGTCTGTCTGTCTGTCTGTCTATCTATCTATCTATCTATCTATCTATCTATCTATCTATCTATCTATCTATCTATCTATCTATCTATCTATCAATCTATCTATGCATTCCATCCATCTGTCAGTCTATCTATCTATCTATCTATCTATCTATCTATCTATCTATCTGTCTGTCTGTCTGTCTGTCTGTCTGTCTGTCTGTCTATCTATCTATCTATCTATCTATCTATCTATCTATCTATCTATGTATCAGTTCTCTGTCTGTATTTGTATATATGTCTGTCTGTCTATCTATCTTTCTATCTATCTATCTATCTATCTATCTATCTATCTATCTGTCTGTCTGTCTGTCTATCTATCTATCTATCTATCTATCTATCTATCTATCTATCTATCTATCTATCTATCTATCTATCTATCTATCTATCTATGCATTCCATCCATCTGTCTGTCTATCTATCTATCTATCTATCTATCTATCTATCTATCTATCTATCTATCTATCTATCTATCTATCTATCTATCTATCTATCTATGCATTCCATCCATCTGCCTGTCTGTCTGTCTATCTATCTATCTATCTATCTATCTATCTATCTATCTATCTATCTATCTATCTATCTATCTATCTATGTATCAGTTCTCTGTCTGTATTTGTATATATGTCTGTCTGTCTATCTATCTTTCTATCTATCTATCTATCTATCTATCTATCTATCTATCTATCTATCTATCTATCTATCTATCTATCTATCTATCTATCTATCTATGCATTCCATCCATCTGTCTGTCTATCTATCTATCTATCTATCTATCTATCTATCTATCTATCTATCTATCTATCTATCTATCTATCTATCTATCTATCCATTCCATCCATCAATCAGTCTATCTGTCTGTCTCTCTGTCTATCTATCTATCTGTCCATTCAATCCGTCCGTTTGACTCTCTGTCTGTCTGTCTGTCTGTCTGTACGTCTGTCTATCTATCTATCTATCTATCTATCTATCTATCTATCTATCTATCTATCTATCTATCTATCTATCTATCTATCTATCTATCTATCTATCTATCCATTCCATCCGTCTATCTATCTATCCAACTATCTATCTATCTATCTATCTATCTATCTATCTATCTATCTATCTATCTATCTGTCTGTCTGTCTGTCTGTCTGTCTGTCTGTCTGTCTGTCTGTCTGTCTGTCTGTCTGTCTGTCTATCTATCTATCTATCTATCTATCTATCTATCTATCTATCTATCTATCCATTCCATCCGTCTATCTATCTATCCAACTATCTATCTATCTATCTATCTATCTATCTATCTATCTGTCTGTCTGTCTGTCTGTCTGTCTGTCTGTCTATCATCTATCTATCTATCTATCTATCTATCTATCTATCTATCTATCTATCTATCTATCTATCCATTCCATCCGTCTATCTATCTATCTATCTATCTATCTATCTATCTATCTATCTATCTATCTATCTATCTATCTATCTATCTATCTATCTATCAGTTCTCTGTCTGTATTTGTATATATGTCTGTCTATCATCTATCTATCTATCTATCTATCTATCTATCTATCTATCTATCTATCTATCTATCCATTCCATCCGTCTATCTATCTATCCAACTATCTATCTATCTGTCTCTCTCTCTCTCTCTATCTATCTATCTATCTATCTATCTATCTATCTATCTATCTATCTATCTATCTATCCATCTATCTATGCATTCCATCCATCTGTCAGTCTATCTATCTATCTATCTATCTATCTATCTATCTATCTATCTATCTATCTATCTATCTATCTATCTATCTATCTATCTATCTATCTATCTATGCATTCCATCCATCTGCCTGTCTGTCTGTCTGTCTATCTATCTATCTATCTATCTATCTATCTATCTATCTATCTATCTATCTATCTATCTATCTATCTATCTATCTATGTATCAGTTCTCTGTCTGTATTTGTATATATGTCTGTCTGTCTATCTATCTTTCTATCTATCTATCTATCTATCTGTCTGTCTGTCTATCTATCTATCTATCTATCTATCTATCTATCTATCTATCTATCTATCTATCTATCTATCTATCTATCTATGCATTCCATCCATCTGTCTGTCTATCTATCTATCTATCTATCTATCTATCTATCTATCTATCTATCTATCTATCTATCCATTCCATCCATCAATCAGTCTATCTGTCTGTCTCTCTGTCTATCTATCTATCTGTCCATTCAATCCGTCCGTTTGACTCTCTGTCTGTCTGTCTGTCTGTCTGTACGTCTGTCTATCTATCTATCTATCTATCTATCTATCTATCTATCTATCTATCTATCTATCTATCTATCTATCTATCCATTCCATCCGTCTATCTATCTATCCAACTATCTATCTATCTATCTATCTATCTATCTATCTGTCTGTCTGTCTGTCTGTCTGTCTGTCTGTCTGTCTGTCTGTCTGTCTGTCTGTCTGTCTGTCTATCTATCTATCTATCTATCTATCTATCTATCTATCTATCTATCTATCTATCTATCTATCCATTCCATCCGTCTATCTATCTATCCAACTATCTATCTATCTATCTATCTATCTATCTATCTATCTATCTATCTATCTATCTGTCTGTCTGTCTGTCTGTCTGTCTGTCTGTCTGTCTATCTATCTATCTATCTATCTATCTATCTATCTATCTATCTATCTATCTATCTATCTATCTATCTATCTATCTATCAATCTATCTATGCATTCCATCCATCTGTCAGTCTATCTATCTATCTATCTATCTATCTATCTATCTATCTATCTATCTATCTGTCTGTCTGTCTGTCTGTCTGTCTGTCTGTCTGTCTGTCTGTCTGTCTATCTATCTATCTGTCTGTCTGTCTGTCTGTCTGTCTGTCTATCTATCTATCTATCTATCTATCTATCTATCTATCTATCTATCTATCTATGTATCAGTTCTCTGTCTGTATTTGTATATATGTCTGTCTGTCTATCTATCTTTCTATCTATCTATCTATCTATCTATCTATCTATCTGTCTGTCTGTCTATCTATCTATCTATCTATCTATCTATCTATCTATCTATCTATCTATCTATCTATCTATCTATCTATCTATCTATCTATGCATTCCATCCATCTGTCTGTCTATCTATCTATCTATCTATCTATCTATCTATCTATCTATCTATCTATCTATCTATCTATCTATCTATCTATCTATCTATCTATCTATCTATCTATGCATTCCATCCATCTGCCTGTCTGTCTGTCTATCTATCTATCTATCTATCTATCTATCTATCTATCTATCTATCTATCTATCTATCTATCTATCTATCTATCTATCTATCTATCTATGTATCAGTTCTCTGTCTGTATTTGTATATATGTCTGTCTGTCTATCTATCTTTCTATCTATCTATCTATCTATCTATCTATCTATCTATCTATCTATCTATCTATCTATCTATCTATCTATCTATCTATCTATCTATGCATTCCATCCATCTGTCTGTCTATCTATCTATCTATCTATCTATCTATCTATCTATCTATCTATCTATCTATCTATCTATCTATCTATCTATCTATCTATCTATCCATTCCATCCATCAATCAGTCTATCTGTCTGTCTCTCTGTCTATCTATCTATCTGTCCATTCAATCCGTCCGTTTGACTCTCTGTCTGTCTGTCTGTCTGTCTGTACGTCTGTCTATCTATCTATCTATCTATCTATCTATCTATCTATCTATCTATCTATCTATCTATCTATCTATCTATCTATCTATCTATCTATCTATCTATCCATTCCATCCGTCTATCTATCTATCCAACTATCTATCTATCTATCTATCTATCTATCTATCTATCTATCTATCTGTCTGTCTGTCTGTCTGTCTGTCTGTCTGTCTGTCTGTCTGTCTGTCTGTCTATCTATCTATCTATCTATCTATCTATCTATCTATCTATCTATCTATCTATCTATCCATTCCATCCGTCTATCTATCTATCCAACTATCTATCTATTTTTCTATCTATCTATCTATCTATCTATCTATCTATCTATCTATCTATCTATCTGTCTGTCTGTCTGTCTGTCTGTCTGTCTGTCTGTCTGTCTGTCTGTCTGTCTGTCTGTCTATCTATCTATCTATCTATCTATCTATCTATCTATCTATCTATCTATCTATCTATCAATCTATCTATGCATTCCATCCATCTGTCAGTCTATCTATCTATCTATCTATCTATCTATCTATCTATCTATCTGTCTGTCTGTCTGTCTGTCTGTCTGTCTGTCTGTCTGTCTGTCTGTCTGTCTGTCTATCTATCTATCTATCTATCTATCTATCTATCTATCTATCTATCTATCTATGTATCAGTTCTCTGTCTGTATTTGTATATATGTCTGTCTGTCTATCTATCTTTCTATCTATCTATCTATCTATCTATCTATCTATCTATCTATCTATCTATCTATCTGTCTGTCTGTCTGTCTGTCTGTCTGTCTGTCTGTCTGTCTGTCTGTCTGTCTATCTATCTATCTATCTATCTATCTATCTATCTATCTATCTATCTATCTATCTATCTATGCATTCCATCCATCTGTCTGTCTATCTATCTATCTATCTATCTATCTATCTATCTATCTATCTATCTATCTATCTATCTATCTATCTATCTATCTATCTATCCATTCCATCCATCAATCAGTCTATCTGTCTGTCTCTCTGTCTATCTATCTATCTGTCCATTCAATCCGTCCGTTTGACTCTCTGTCTGTC